>JAWQRP010002345.1:0-15842 GCA_033557875.1 Quadriops clusia | reverse complement strand
ACTGAAGAATATTTTAAGGCTAAAGACAAATCGTACTTTAAAAATGGTATAGAAAAATTGTATGACCGCTATAATCGTTGTATTACTCTCGAAGGAAACTATGTTGAATAATAAAATCAAATTTTATCAAAAAAAAATTTTTTTCTATGTATTTAATATTTCATTGTGTAACCTGCATTTAATGATTGTTAAATATCATTTTACATCATGGGTACCACACAGTTGAACGTTAAAAACTCTAGTTTAGGATATTAAAAAGCGAAATATCTTGCATCATAAGTTTCCTAAGTATCAGAACATATAACAAAAAAAATTCCAAATTACTGGAATGGATAATAGAAAAAGTTTCCAAATTATTAAAACAAGTAATGAAAATATTATGTTATTTATTAGGTTATGTAATACTATTGTTAATTATCAAGTTGTATAATATTATTCTGTTGTATTGTTTTAAATTTATTGGCACAATGAGATCGCTTGTTTCGCGACCTTGCTTCCTTGCGCCTTGGGCGCTTGTTTTTAATACACTTAACTAGAGTTCTTAATATTCAACTATACAATATGCAAGATGTAAGACCATAGAGTACTACATGTATATAATCAATGATCATAGTTAGCAATTACAACTTTAATTAATTGTATTTGATAAATTCAAACAAGATTTAATTCATAGGAAGAAATAAAAATGATCTTTGTAGATGTTGTGATGTGATGATTTGTTGTGTTGAAACACATTAATAGCATAATTTCAAAACGAATAGTTCCATGAAAATAGCACCTATTCAAAGCAAGTAAACACAATTAATTAATATACGTTAAAACAAGAATAGATAGTAGGAAAGCATAAGAACAAATTAAACATTTTAAAATAAAAATCTTGAATGTGCTAACAGAAACACCATTCAGTGGGCAAAATAAATATTATGCAATGTAATGATTAAGTGCCACTTCATCACAGAAATTTTTTTATGTTGAAAAACTAAAAATGAATTCAATTTAATTCTCGCACAGCAGCGAACATGCTCAAAACATTGCAAATCAAAAATTAGTGTGTATAATACCGCATATAATGTATGTGATAATACTTAACAGTATTACAGGCGATTCACTACATTTTCTGCTGTTCCTACTATAATTAAAAACTTCTTTATAGTTAGATTACTAATATGAGGATTCTATTATTTCATTATAAACAATAAAAATTGGGACACAAATTTTAATTGTAATAAACACCTTAAAAATCAAAATAAATTTAACAAAATAAATATCAAAAGGTTAAGAAAGGATTAAATAATTTTAAAAAAACAAGCTATTTTGCTCGAAAACTAATAATATAAAACTTAAATCAAAGATGAAAATCTTAAATAAAATAAAAAATCGAAACCATAATAGTAAAAATCAAAATTAAAGTTAAATCTCAAAAGAATTAAAACAAAAAACTTACTCAACATTCCTGGCTGCAATCGATTGCCACATTGAAGTAAAATGCAGCCAGTCGGCATCCCGGATGTCCCGACATCCCCGGTAAGACAATTGGTAAGATCCTGTTTTGTCATGAACCTGGAACATTGCTTCCGGAACTGGGTCATATGTCACAGACACTGAAACTAAAGCAAGTTTAACAAATTTAATATACTTTACCCCTTATTATTATCAAATTTAATTTTTTCTGAAAAAATTTTTCAGACAGCATTGTTTTGGATAGCAATTTTTTTAAAAGAACTTTTTTTAAAAGCACTTTTTTGGAAAGTACTTTTTTGGAAAGCACTTTTTTAGAAAGCACTATTTTGAAAAGCACTTTTTTGGAAAGCACTTTTTTGGAAAGTACTTTTTTGGAAAACACTTTTTTAGAAAGCACTATTTTGAAAAGCACTTTTTTGGAAAGCACTTTTTTGGAAAGTACTTTTTTGGAAAACACTTTTTTAGAAAGCACTATTTTGAAAAGCACTTTTTCAGAAAGCATCTTTTTAGAAAGCACCTTTTTAGAAAGCACCTTTTTAGAAAGCACCTTTTTAGAAAGCACCTTTTTAGAAAGCACCTTTTTAGAAAGCACCTATTTAGAAAGTATAAAAATTACCATAAAAATCCCCCAAGGTAATATCAGAGACAGTTTGCTCATCCCCTAGCGTAATTCTCATATGGAAAGACTGTTGATTATTCTCCACCAAACTCTCGAGTTGAGATTGATCCGGTTCGGTTCCTCCAGATCCTTCAGCCAGGATTGAAGAAATCATTGATTGACCTAAGCTCCCTTTATGCTTTGTGCATTGCTGATTAAGTATTAGTTTTGCTTTTGATGCTAAAGGTGCAGGTTCTACAAGGAAATAAATGGTAAAATACACTGGATATTGCCTATTAAACATTAATCATCAATTAATATTATTACTCTGAATATACAGGGTGGTCCAGCTAAGAAGACCCACTTAAATTACAGCGTTATTAACAAAGATATAATTTCCAAAATTTCAGGACTTACTCTATGCATAAGGGGCTACAAAAAATCCAAATAAAATTTTGGTCTAACTCTTCTACTTTTCGCGCATGCGCACATCAAACTGTAAAAACCATAATGATAATACATTTTTTTTCTAATATTCTTTTTCCGCTGCTCATTCTGCGTACATCGATATAAATATTGTTGCAAAAGATTGACGTATGCGCAAGTGGTGATTACTTATTATACCGGTTTGTGAAACAACTTTATCGGATTAATTTAATAACTGTGAACAGTGATCTTTTCAAGAATTTATTCAGCACATGAAATACTAAAAAAAATTCCCATAACTTTTTTCTCTGTGACGTATAGTTCTTGCGCAAGCGCACCTCACTATTAAAATTTCTTAATGTACATAGAATTTTTAATAGTTTTTCTCATGCCCAAGGTGATTCCGCGTACAACAATACCAATATTGCAAGAAAAAACCCAATTAAATCGGTAATTAGTGCATCTTTTTTTGGGTTTTTTCTTGCAATATTGGTATTGTTGTACGTGGAATCACCTTGGGCATGAGAAAAACCATTAAAAATTCCATGTACATTAAGAAATTTTAATAGTGAGGTGCGCTTGCGCAAGAACTATACGTCACAGAGAAAAAAGTTATGGGAATTTTCTTTAGTATTTCATGTGCTGAATAAACTCTTGAAAAGTTTATTGTTCACAGTTATTAAATAAATCCGATAAAGTTGTTTTAAAAACCCGTATAATAAGTAATCACCACTTGCGCATGCGTCAATCTATTGCAACAATATTTATATCGATGTACGCAGAATGAGCAGCGGAAAAAGGATATTAGAAAAAAAATTTAACATCATTATGGTTTTTACAGTTTGATGTGCGCATGCGCGAAAAGTAGAAGAGTTAGACCAAAATTTTATTTGGATTTTTTGTAGCCCTTTATGCGTAGAGTAAGTCCTGAAATTTTGGAAATTATATCTTTGTTAATAATGCTGTAATTTAAGTGGGCCTTCTTAGCAGGACCACCCTCTATGTATACTATTCATATTATAAATTTACCAGTATATTCCGGAATCCCATCAGCTTTAACACAATGTATAGAAGCCGTCTTGCACTGTTCGCCATTTGCCGAGCACACGACACCTTCCCCATTAAAAGCATCCCTTTCCCCACACATGCCCTCGTTGGCACCCTCCTTGCTCCTAATATTATCTTCATAGCTCCCCATTTTGACCCGACAAGCCCAAGTCTTCAACAAAATGTCAGCTTTCCCATCGTAATAATCCGGATCGACTCTGAGCACATTCTTCATGTAATACATCGCCAGCAAGGGGTTATTTTTAGTATAATGCAAAAGAGCCAGCAAAAAGTTGGTACTCGGTTCCACGTAATTGACCTTGAACGCCAAACTGGCGAACCTTATGGCTTCTTCGATTAGTCCGCTTTGGTGGTATATAGAAGCCATAGAAACCAAGACAACGTCGGTTTCTTCCTTCGGAACGACACCTTGGGGCAAGGTTAAGCAATGGATTGCATTTTTAGCGTTGGAACGAATTCGCCAGTATAAGCTGGCTAAGGTGGCTAAGACCCAGGGGGGCCCAGTTTTCTGAAAATCGACAACAACCCAATTGTTATTTGTACTAACTTAGACAAAAAGGTCAGTGATTTATTGAATAAAAATTTTCTGTATATAAAAATTTTCTGTATATAAAAATTTTCTGTATATAAAAATTTTCTGTATATAAAAATATTTTTATATATATTGCCTTACCTTTTGCATTGCACTAATAATTCTTTGTCCAATTTCTGCTTCCTCACCTTTACCGTCATTAATATAATTCAGGAAAACGTTCTTTAAGTAAGCATTAGATTTAATATTTTTGTTCATGTTTTTTATGGCTGTCGGCAAATGCTTTTCATCCTCTTCGGAAATTTCGCAAAGTGGAGGGTACCATGGCAATTTGTGTTCTTTTGTTTCAGGTACATTAATGTAATCGGATAAAATTTTAGTAACTCTGAAAATAAGGTTTTAAAAACATTTTAATACTAAATACACTTTGTAATACAACAACTAATAATAAAAATAAAAAGAAACTAAAAGTAAAAAAATAAAAAGAAACTAAAAGTAAAAAAATAAAAAGAAAATAAAAGTAAAAAAATAAAAAGAAAATAAAAGTCAAAAATAAAAACAAAATAAAAGTAAAAAAATAAAAACAAAATGAAAGAAAACTACATAGGAAATAAAAACAAAAGGTGAATGAATAAATGCAATTAATACTCACTGGTATCCTTTATTTTCAGGTGGTAGATACACAGGAATATCTAATTCCTCTTCTTCAGAAATTGGGAGATCCCAATCAACACATTCTTCTCGACTTGGCCATCCGGTAGTATCGAAATAAACATTATTCAACATCGGCAAAGATGTCGGGTATTTCAGAGACAAAACTTGTGCCTTATTCTCACCCTCACTTTCATCTTCATCATCTTCCGAAGAACCTACAACAATTCTATTTTCCGTAACTTTTTCCGATTCCTTCTCCTTTTCAGTCAAAGGTGCGACCAACTTCGGCTTCTTTCCTTTCTGCATCTGTTCGTTAATTTTCTGCGTCTCGCTTTCCACATTCTGGAGAAGCCTCTGCAGATTCAATGTGACGTCAAATTGCAAATTCGTGGCAATTTGGTTATCGGTGAAATCACAGGTTATTGTCGGCTTGGAATCTTTGGAAGTCCTTTGTACGCACCGTTGCCCTCTATTGGCTAGCAAAGCTCCTAATTTATCCGTGTTATATCCGATAAGTTGAGCTTCGAAAGGAGCTTGCTCCCAAAGCATTCTTTCTTGGAGTCGTAACCATTGCTGCTGCTGGCTGTGATAATCGTGGAGGTCTGATAAAATGTCTTGTAGAGATCTAAAAATTATATTACATATCAAAATTATTATATATGAAAATATATGTCATTATATATAAATATATGAATTATAATAATTAATATATAAATTATAATAATTAATATATAAATTATAATAATTAATACAAGAATTATAATAATTAATATATGAATTATAATAATTAAGTAACTGAACATACTCATGCAAGTCCATTAAGCCATTTTCCAATTTCTTATGGCATAAAGTGGCATGTTTTGCCGTTAGAACTGAAACATCTGGAGTGAGCTTAAGAAAATTCTCGTAACAATCAACCGATCGGTTGTAATCGGCTAAGACGGCATAAACGTAGCCGAGGGCCAAATAATTGTCAGGTTGTTGTGGAGCATGATCTATCGCAGCATGTAATATAATAGCTGCTTCCTTGGAATGTCTGCTTTGGTGAAATATGCCTGCTAAATTCAATAGTGGAATGTCTCGATATTGCCTGAAAATAATCACCAATTTTCAGTAGAAAATAGTACAAATAAATAAAAAAAGCATAACTAAGTAATAATAGAATAGATAACATGAGGAAGGTTGATCTTGGAACATTCTACACTAGAATAGATAACAATTCAATAAATAAATAGTAATTGAATAAGTAAATAATAATAGAATAAATAACTAATAATATAATAAAATAAATATCTAATAATAAAATAAATATCTAATAATAAAATAAATATCTAATAATAAAATAAATATCTAATAATAGAATAAATAACTTATAGTAGAATAAATACTATACCTAGGAACATTAAATAATGCTCTCCTAGCACATTCTATAGCCCTGGGCCCGTCCCCTTTAATCCTCCAAAACAAAGAACCCAAATTGTAGTGAAGCCAAGATGAGCTATTCTTCGCCAACCCCAAAGCTATTTGCTTCCCAAACGATTTAATCGAGGAAACCGGCATCAGATGCTCTAAGTTAGACTCAGGTGAAAGAGAGACATTGCTTCGGTTAATCATAACATCTAAATGTTCGTAAGTGAACATACTAAAGCCTAACTTCATGTATTTTGTGCAATCGGGCAAAATCTCTTCCGTCTTCCGAAGTTCATTTTCCTCAAGTAACTCTAACTTAATCCCCGTTCTTTCGGTGCCGTTGGCCCCGATGCTTGTATACAAGTCAATCTCACTCAGCAGTTTCCCTGCCTTCAAACAATCGGGTTCTTGAGAGTAAACTCGAGCTTCAAGATCGGAAGCCCCTTCTAAGCCAGAGGACTTTTTGTCTAAAACAGTCTTTCGATGCAATAAGTCTTGGTAGAGAATGTTTATGTCGGTTCTCCTCGTCTCTTGATCCAAAAGAGCGAGGAGATCGTAGGGCCGTCGGAGGTAGAAAGGCGAATCAAGCTAGAAGATCATAACACATTTTGTTTTTACTATAAGATTGGATATCTAATGCAAGTTTATTTATTAAAATTTGTTAGCTAAAATCTGTGTATTGAAATTGATTATTAAAATCTGTTTATTGAAATTTGTTTATTAAAATCTGTTTATTGAAATTTGTTCATTAAAATCTGTTTATTGAAATTTGTTCAATAAAATCTGTTTATTGAAATGTGTTTATTAAAGTCTGATTATTGAAATTTGTTTATTAAAATCTGTTTACTGGAATTTGTTCATTAAAATCTGTTTATTGAAATTTGTTCAATAAAATCTGTTTATTGAAACTTGTTTATTGAAGTCTGTTTATTGAAATTTGTTCATTAAAATCTGTTTATTAAAATTTGTTCAATAAAATCTGTTTATGTTTATTAAAGTCTGTTTATTGAAATTTGTTTATTAAAATCTGTTTATTGAAATTTGTTTATTAAAACCTGTTTATTGAAATTTGTTTATTAAAATCTGTTTATTGAAATTTGTTTATTAAAACCTATTTATTGAAATTTGTTTCTTAAAATTTATGTTAGAATATACATTTAATAAAATTTACATTTATTACAAAGCATTTAAATACCGCTAACAGTTATTACATGAAGTTTTAAGCTCCACAATAAACAAGATGTGTAAACACGATGTTATGTTTATGTTAAACCAATTATCACTTTCTAACGAGGTGTGTTTAAAAACACATACGAATAATAATTCCAACAGGAAAGACAGGTCGTTCTCTTTATTTAATTTTAAGCTAACTAAACCTTTAATCAAGCAAATTTTAAAGGGAAAACGATAACAATTTTTTAAAACTTGAGGAAAGCAAAAAGATGATTGATAACCTACAAGTAAAGCAATTTTCAACAATTTCAATCTCACCTGTGCTTGTATTCGGCCGTTCTCTGTGACGACCCAGTGGGAGGAAGCATTTATCTGCCTTAAAATTTGAATCCAAACAAAAAACAATTTCCACAACCTAATTTTCTCCATTTTCGTGTTTTCCTTTCTGTACGCATGTCAAAATCACATGTGATCTTTTGACAAATGTGTCAAACTGGGCGAACGGCAGCTGGCTTACCGTGGTTTGTCTTGCGTCTCTCTCTCGCTATTATGAATTGCCTACGAGGATCGATAACGCGAATGACGTCACGCGCGAACTTCATACCAGCTCACTGAAGTAAATAAGTAGAAGATTTTCATGTTTAAATTGAATAAATGGGTATAGAAGGATTTCCTAAAATCAACTGTATTATTTAGTTATTATTGTTTTAAATAATAATAAGCAGCGATAATAATATACGTAAAGTAGCAATAATAATTAAAATAATGAATAAACATTGGGAGTATTGCATACGTAATGTTCACGAGTTAAAGTTATGCGAGTCATGAAAATTCGATTAAATGTGATTTAATTAGAACCTTTAATTACGTATATTTTCGTTCTAAATGGTAAACAATAAAAAATAAAAATAAGTAATAATTATAGTACGTCGTCAAAAGAGCTCTTATTTCTATGGTAGTCCCACTTCCTCGCATTTTGCGCACTCGTCCTTTCATTCGTTCAGTTCAAGTTCAGTTTCAGCACAAGTTTCAGTCAACACTCGTTGGTTTCAGTCAACACTCGTTGATTTCAGTCAATTTTCAGTCGTTTCTATACAATTTGTTGAAAGATGTCCCATTCGCCGAATCAAGTGCGACAAAATTTTGCCAAAGATTGCGAAGATGGGATAAATAAGCAAATAAACCTGGAATTGTACGCTTGCTATACCTACATGTCTATGGTAAGTTTCCTCACAGGAAAATCAATTTTCCTTGTTATTGTGCAATGTTTTGAATTAAGGGTTAAAATCGATGCTTTTGTATCAAGTTAATGATGTATTGGGAAATCAATAATATGTTGAGTAAGCAAAATTGCGTTTTCAAATCAATGTGTTCTAAATTTTTGTTTTACAAATAAATTGCATTCAAAAATAAATTGCATTAAAAAATAAATTGCATTAAAAAATAAATTACGTTAAAAAATAAATTGCATTAAAAAATAAATTGCATTAAAAAATAAATTACGTTAAAAAATAAATTGCATTAAAAAATAAATTGCATTAAAAAATAAATTGCATTAAAAAATAAATTGCATTAAAAAATAAATTGCATTAAAAAATAAATTGCATTAAAAAATAAATTGCATTAAAAAAATGAATTCAAAAAAATTGTATATGTAAACTCTGTGCGTTAAATGAGTGAATAAAAAAAAATGTAATAAGAAATATTCTATTTTAAAATATGTACCCGCAAACGAAGTTTTGCGAAGTAATTATTGTTATGAATTTAAATTCATGTATGTACCTAATTTACTTCAGAATAAATTTCTTCATTAATTGTAGTGCATAAAAACAACTTTAATTTTGCTGAATAATCGCCGTACTTGTTGCAATTTGTAATACATAGCAGACTTACAAGGTGAACTTGTTTTCCATTAATTTTTTTGCTATGTTAGTTTTAACTTTCAGCTGATCTGTTTCATTTTTTATCCATTGAATTTTCGTTTACTTTTTTGAATTTTGCGTCAATTACTTTTTATTGTAGTTACTACATATTTTAAGAATAATCATCGTTAGACTAATCTACCACATTCACCTCAAATAATAATTACATATTTACTTTCAAACTTTTTTTAGAGAATTTTTACAAAAAAAAAGTTTTTAAGATTATATTTTATTCATTTTACTTTTCGGTTATTCCTCGAGGTTATATTTTTCTTTTTATAAAAAAAATTTAAAATAAAAATGTTAATCAGAAAAGTAGTGCTAACTAATCCAGTAAATTAATAAGTGAGTCGAAAAGCGATATATTTAAATGCATTATTGAACTACAGCCAAACTTATTATTTACTGGTATATATCACAGATATATGTGCTAATACATATGTATGTGTGTTATTGGCAATAAAAACTAATTGTCTCGAAACAGAATGGCGCAAGCATTTTGCTATGTTTGCCTTTGCAATCTAAACGAAGCGCAAAATCGTATAATTTGTTTATTTATCCGCAACTTTGTGGTGTATGCACTTGTACACATATTAAGTATGTGTGTATACATACAAAAGTGTGCATACAAAAGTGTATGCATACAAAAGTGTATGCATTTAAAAGTGTATGCATACAAATGTATATAAATACAAAAGTGTACACATACAAATGTGTATAAATACAAAAGTGTACACATACAAATGTGTATAAATGCAAAAGTGTACACATACAAATGTGTATAAATACAAAAGTGTACATATACAACAGTGTATTTATACACATATAATATGTATACGTATTTACAAAAGTAAACTTGAGAAGTTTACGCGCATGTGAAAGTATTCAGAAGCTTGCTATTTTTACAAGCACTAAATTTGTGACCTGAAACATTTTCAGGGAAAGTGTTTATAGAAACATACATACATTTTTTATACATAATAATTGTTTATATCTAAAAATAATTATTATTACATGCGTATGTCTATTATAAATATGTACAGATTATTAGGTAATAAGTATGTACACGACGAAGTTGAATTAATACACTTTCGTTCCTATAAATTTAGTGCCTTTTGTTAAACTAACTTCAGGCTATCAATACTAACATATATCCAAATACCAACAATTTTGTTATTAAAATTTAAAATATAATACAACTCATGCATTATTTACAATATTAATGTTACTTAAAATTAAAAAAAAATAAATAAAAATGTCGTTTAACTACCAATTTGCTCTATTTAAGAATATTTTGTTATGACGGTTGCAGTAATCCGTAGATTATTAGTATAACAAACTTAAATTTGAGTAAATGAAGAAATTGCAGTATTTATATTATAAACTAACTTACTTACTTCCGTCATTTACAATGAACGATTCTTTTCATTATTTATGTACCGAATGGTTCAGGCATCGCAGCTTTTAAAAACTATACACTTGTTACGTATAGGCAACCGTACTTACTTATGATTAGGTCTAATAGCGGATCCTGATGCAAAGTTTCGACATCCACAACGTAAATACAGTTGCCTATACGTAGACAGTATACTAATACCACAGCTAATACATAACATAAGCACAGATAGCTGTGCTATAAGCTATAAGATATCTGTGCTATAAGCTATAAGATATCTGTGCTATAAGCAAAGATTATATATAAGCAAGAATAATTTTAGTAAATAAAAAAAATATTACTTGGTGATTCATATGACTAGGTAATAATTTTAATTATTTTTTGCAGGGTTTCCATTTTGATAGAGACGATATAGCTTTGCCTGGTCTAGCAAAATACTTCAAAAAATGCTCAGATGAAGAAAGAGAACATGCATTTAAACTAATGGAGTATATGAACAAAAGGGGGGGCCGAATCGCATTAACTGATATTGAGGCTCCTGAAAAACAAGATTGGGGTGCTGCTGTAGAAGCCATGCAAGCTGCCTTAGAGTTAGAAAAAAGAGTTAATGAAGTGAGTATAAAAGAATAATGCTAATAATATAATAATAGTAATATTACAAATAAAAAAAATATAATAATAGTAATATTAATAATAAAAAAAATATAATAATAGTAATATTAATAAAAAAATATTAATAGTAACGATAAAAAAATATTAATAGTAACGATAAAAATAATTCGTGTAAGAACAATAACAATTAAAATAAAAATAGTTTTCAATAAAACAAACTCACATATTTTTAGAATCTTCTCCATCTGCACAGCACAGCTTCAGGGCATATGGACGTAAACTTATGCGACTTCTTGGAAACGTTCTATTTACAGGAACAAGTCGACGCAATCAAGGAAATAGCCGATCACGTAACAAATTTGAAGAGGGTAGGTGACGGCTTGGGAGTGTACATGTTTGATAAAAACTTCCAATGTGATTAATCCCTTCGTACATGCATTATTAATAATTATAATGGGAGAAATTATACAAACTACATATGCTATTAAAAATTTTACTGTAAGGCAATAATTAAGAAGGAAAGGTATGTGATTTTCTAATCAAAAGGTCAATTAGATTTATAAGAGAGCAAGCAGTATTATTTGTCTGCATATTCATTATTTTATGTACTTGTATTTAGCATGTTACCACACACTATGTTACTAAATATGTGTAATCTATATCTACACCTGTATGAAGATTTATTATGTAACAATTAAAATAAAAATCGGTAAAGCGTTTATTTGTCCTTTTTTGAATTTTTAACATAATATTTGGAGATGTATTTGTCAAATAAATGCTCAGATACCCTACACCCACCAAATTTACAAGCGGTAACCAAAAGGCGGGCAAACTCATTTATCGACTCGTCCTAGAATGAGACATTGGTTTAAATCGGATATATAATTCTTTGAGTGGTACAAGTGGTACATTAGGATTTTTAAAATGTTTTGCTTTACCTGCTCTTTCATGAAGGAAGTGGTAATAAAGTCGGCCAGACTCAAGTCGCAGTGCTTGACGGCCAAGTCTTGCAATTCGACCAGCTTCTGCGGGAATTAATTTTATTACTCTACGTGAATTTTAATGATTATCCTTGTTGTAAATTTGTTGTAATCATTATGATGTACTTTAATTGGGATTTGATGTAAATTATTTGAGATTTGATGTAAATTATTTGAGATTTGATGTAAATTATTTGAGATTTGATGTAAGTTATTGGCGATTTTATATGAGTAGAGTTTTTACTTACATCTTTTACCACTTTCTCCATCTCCAAGGAGACTTCAAGAGCTTTGGTGATGCAACCCCAATCTTCGACTTCTGGAGGTCCTAAAGGGCACAGCTTGACGGTCCCGCCTCTCAAATTTTGGTAGTCGATGAACATTTTGGCATGTTCGCACTCTTCTGCGTACATTTCCATATAGAAAGCGCTTAAGCCAGGGAGGGCTACTTGCATATTTCCGAAGAAGCAAGCCATTGATAAGTATGCGTATCCAGCATTTAGTTCGATTAAGATCTGTTGGTTGACTGCTTCTTCAACTTCTTTTACATATTTGTGACGGCCTTTCATACCTGCGGGGTGGCGAGCCTTTCCTAAAGGTGATCCTGGCGAGTCTCCACATTTTTTTGGATCATCTCCGCTTCCTCCATGATCGCAACCCGAGCCTGAACTAGAACCGGATCCAGAACCAGAACGAGAACCAGAACCTGAACTAGAACCGGAACCAGAACCTGAACCAGAACCAGAACCAGAACCTGAATCGGAACAGTCAGAATCGCTAGATTTACTAGGAGGAGTATCGCAACTTCTGGAACATGGCGGCTTTACTGTGTGAAGACTTTGGCCATCAGAATTGGTAACATCTGTTGAAGACGAACTTGTGCACATACAAACAGGTTCTCGGAATATTGGCTTATTTAAATTATTTGAATTTCCAGAATTTGAGTAGAGGTCAATAGGTTTAGAAAAAGCTTGCTTTGCTAATTCTCGAGAGTTTTCCAAAGTACCAGTCGATAATGCAGAGCTGCCTACGGAATCTGGAAGGAAGTTCGAGATAGCTGCTGCAGCCGATAAATCGCCCGACTTGAAAACTATTTCCCGATCTTGATCTTCTGCTGGTGGGGCATATTCTTTCGAAGAGGAAGATGAAATATCCTCAATAAGTGTTACAGATATATTTGGGACATCAGGTGAAGTCCTTGAGAGGTTGTTCAATTCTGGAATATCTGGCAGATCTGGGGAAATTACCGAAGAATTATTTAAAATGGGGACTTCTGCGGCATTAACATTATTAACATTTTCCTTTTTCTCAAATCTAATTTTCTTTGAAGATTGTGACCTGGTTTTGGATGAAGAATCTCTGTTCTTTGATGAAGAAGTATCACTCTTTAATGAAGAAGCATCACTCTTTAATGAAGAAGCATCACTCTTTAATGAAGAAGCATCACTTTTTAATGAAGAAGCATCACTCTTTATTGAAGAAGCATCACTCTTTAATGAAGAAGCATCACTCCTTAATGAAGAAGCATCACTCTTTAATGAAGAAACATCACTCTCCGATGAAGAAACATCACTTTCCGATTTATTATCATCCAAATCTGAACATTTCGAAGAGTAACAAGCCAGTGGTAAGAAGTACTGCTTTGTCTTAACAAATTTGTACTTTCCAGGTATAATACTCAAGGTACGTAATTTTGCAAAACTTGTAACACTAATTGTTGCATAGTTTTTGGACGGAATAAAATTTATACCAAACCCTGTAATAAAAGATTATATAAAACCACATATATGTAATAAAACCAATTAATAATCTATACTTATAAAACAGTAATAATAAAAAATAAATAAAAAACATGTACGAAAGAGAATGTAACAAAAGATACGTACCTTTCCTTGAAAATTTATAAAAATTAAATGTAGCGGCGACTTTATTCTGTTTAAAACTCCCACAAAAGCTCCTGACGCACAAAAAAAGCATGCTTAAGAAAACTCACATGGTCAATTTTGGGTATAAAAATAATTTATTGATCACTGGTCCTATTACTCCCTGTGAAGCACCCTAACTTCAATGTAACATCATCAAAATATATTATTAAATCTGTCACAGAAAAACATAAGTATAAAAATAAACTAGGAATAATTGAATGTGATTGGGTGGTGTATCTAGGGAAGTTATGCAACAATAATACTTTGCAATTATTAATGTAGCAACAATGTCAAATAATAACAACTTTATTAAAACAATAATCTAATTTCCTAGGGGTATTCTTCCGTTTATTCGAGGTTTGTTGTTGTTGTATAAAGAAGTATTGCTACTCCATTCGCTTAAGGTTAGACTTAATCGTTGTTTCTTGAAAGAGTGAGTTTTAGAAGCGTACACATTTGGAAGAATACAAGACCACATATATATATGTGACAATACTATAATATTAATCGTATATGATTAATGTATATGATTAAGCCTTAAAAAAATAAAGCTCTACTTGTATCTCTACTTGTAGCTCTACATTGAATCATCTACATCGTTGCTACTCTCATTGACTAACATGGGTTCCTTTTTTTCCGTTATTTCGTACACTAGACTCGTGTTGGACAACTCATCTTTGGTGATAAAAATTTCCGTTCCTCCTTCGGTTATGATGATGTTGTGAATTGTTCGTTTGTGGGTCCTCAAGCTGGACTGTTGCTTGCATAAGAGCCCACAGTAGCAACATTTGTATGGCTTCGCCGCTTGGTGTACTGAGTTATGTTTGTAAAGAGATGAATATTCCGTGAATCGCTTCCCACAATCCTAATTGTAAGAATAAAAAAATTAATTTATTTGTTTGAGCAGTTTAAAAATAAATATATAATATGATAAGGTAAATATTTCATTTTAATTTAATATATTTTAAAATGGTTACAAAATTTCATTCTTATTATATAATACGGAGAGAAATACATAGAGTTAGCTTCATTTACAACAATACATTACATTAATTCACACAACAAAAAAAACAAATATCACAAGGTAAGTCATCTACTCACGTTTGTCGTTATTTCCATAAAACATATGTACCGTCACAATACACATATAAAGCATATACACATTAAAACCCATCAATAAGTATTGTACACTTCTGATTGCATAGAGCTTACAAATCATCATTTAATCACGATTCTTACAAATATGAGTTTCGTGAGGTTAGCCATTTTTATGTATCACTTCTTCTCACGTTTAATAATACTTTTTCCAGTCAACTTCTAATATGGTTTTTATTTATTCAATTTAGGTTCTATCGTATTACATTCAGAATTGGATCATTTGCTGCCATCTATTGTTGTTTATTACTATCGATGAAGTTATGTTACTCTAAATACAGTATTCTACACATGTGTTTCAATCATGTTTTAAAATTACAATTTCCATTCAACTATCATACTACAAAACAACGAAAACATGATTTTTATCAATCTATTTAGTTCCAAAACAATTTAATTTGCGTTTATCAATTAAAGTGACATTAAATGATTCTGTTATATATACTGTCAATATTATTTGTATCAGTCTTAAAATTTATGTTTTTTTTATCTTTTTTAATGTATAGGGATTCGAATATTCTTCTCTTAAA
>JAWQRP010002344.1:0-15843 GCA_033557875.1 Quadriops clusia | reverse complement strand
TAATTCTAACAAACGCTCTAACTCTAACCAACTCTCTAACTCTAACAAACGCTCTAACTCTAACAAACGCTCTATTTCTAACAAACGCTCTAACTCTAACCAACTCTCTAACTCTAACAAACGCTCTAACTCTAACCAACTCTCTAACTCTAACAAACGCTCTAACTCTAACAAACGCTCTAATTCTAACAAACGCTCTAACTTTAACCAACTCTCTAACTCTAACAAACGCTCTAACTCTAACCAACTCTCAAACTCTAACAAACGCTCTAACCCTAATAAACACTAACTCTCTAACTCTAATCAAAAAGATTGATTTTTTCGAGCCGGTAAATAAATAATCAATTCGCGGACATTCGATCCGTTCTTGCAATGAATACGATTAAACGATTGATGCAATAAAGCGCCCGAACAATAGGCAACACACTCAAGTAATTAACGGGCTAATTGTTTTGGCATACACAATAATTAATTCATTTAAAAGGGTTTCTGGCTTGGCGCATTATTCTTGTATGGTTGTAAGTATTTATTGCAACATAAATATCGTTGAATTGGTTTGAAGTTCAAAGAGGACGTATCTGCGATTGTGTTGACGAATAACTTAAATTTAGTGCACGAATGTGCATAATAAATTTGCTTACTAGAAATGTAGCAACTTTTCAAATCAATGGAAAATTTGAAGCGGATGAAAGATTTAAGTGGATGCAAAATGTGGACGCATAATGGTTCAAACGAGTTTGTTCGAACGCAGGAAATATTTAAACGGATGAAATTAATTGAAACGTACAAACCGAATTGACACATTTAAAATAAATGTGAAGCGAATGATGTGGATTTTATGAAAGAGAAAAATAAATATTTGCTCCGAAATGAACTGATTGGTGGCACCTATTAGATCTCAGACTCCTATTAGATCTCAGACTCCTATTGCTCTGGCAATATCGGTGAGCTCCGTGGAAAATATTTTCAAATCTAATTTTAAACCAGAAAACATTACCTATCGACTTAAAATACTTCGAGCGGATTGGCAATAAATTATCCGAAGAAACCCTTACTTCTTCTTTAACCACTAAAGTTATAAATCGATGGCCCCCGCACTTTCCCGACGCCCTACTATTTAATTTTGTTAACAGAAACATTGTCTATTTTTATTACCTGTTTGTAAACAAGGCGTTACCTAATAATCTATACTTAAGCAAGCGATGATGAAAATTATAAAAATTTTAGGGAATCCTAATTTTCACAATTGCCGTGCGTACCTATTTATAATATCTTTTTTATAGTTAGGTACATGCCTATACACTTATTTTTTTATTTTAAACCCACATTTATCTGTATACTGAAAGTGTCAAACTAAAATGGATTTGTACTTACCGATTTTATTATTATCGTTATTTTTAGACTGAAATATTTGACACGTTAACTATGCATTATTCAGATAAATGCCTACTAATACAGCCGCTTGTGACGGAAAACGATTTCTTCATTCGATTATTTTGAGGAAATTCATTAATCATATGAATTGCCGTATACCTGCACAATTGGCGGAGGCGCGCGTTCAAATGTTTATTATTACACCTATAACAAATATGTTTCATCTATTTATATATTTATGTAGGTATGCGTATATGGTCATATGTAGCCGAGTGGGGTGACTAAAAGGCGGTTACTGTTATTTCAGTATCGGTATAATATAGTGACTAATAAAGTTACTGGAGGAATTATTTCATTTCATTCAAGCAAACTGCATACATGTGTGAGTTATTTCTGGACTCCACGAAATTCTAGGGCGGCGTAATCTAGATTTCTCGATGTTCTCACGTCCGATAATCCTCCCACAGCAATGTTTGCCTCAAAGGACGTTCACAGATCAGCAGTTGAGAAAGCACATAAACTACAACTTTGCTCGCTAGTGAGATATATCTAAGTATATATTCTTAATGAAAAAAACATATTCTTACATATAAAATTTCCAGAATTTGCGTTGTTTACATAATACTCTAAAGGAATTCTTCCGAATGTCGAGTTAAAGCACATATATATATGTGGTTAAAGTAAACAGATTCCAAAGAAACGCTTACAGGAAAGAGTTGCGGAACAAAATTCTATCTATAGAGCTTAAAGAGAGACAGACTTGAGAGCTAAGATTAGCGAACTTGACATTGGCTGATTCTGGTCTACTTGCGCGTGTAGGTAAACTATTAGTTTTCCTGGCAAAACCAACTTGTACTAGATTTTAATTCTTCGCAATTGGCCTGCTATTGACCCGCGGTGATACATTTTGACCCGTAGTGATACATTTAGACCCGTAGTGATACATTTTGACCCGTAGTGATACATTTTGACCCTTTCATGAATGTACTTTTGACGCATGGATGAATCACCTTATTTAAATTACAATATTAGCAATTTGGCAATTGAGTGATTACACACCTTTGGCCACAACGATACTAAATGCTTAGACATCAATTGAATTATGTCACTTCGTATCACAACGCCACTTAAGCGAGCCTGCTCAAAGAAGATAGAGCCTTGGCCCTAAAAATAATACCAAATTGGATTACACTCCAATGAAAAATAACTGTCGAAATAATTATCCTCAAATCACGTGCGGCCATTCAATGATAAAATTGTCCTCTTGTCAAACTCACTTTTGCAGTTACCGTTTCTTTTCTGTTTCATCTATTTATGTCTTCATTAATTTGTTTCTCTCCATCTCGATATCATATCATACCGTATACTAAATGTAAATCGTCTGCATCTAGCTCAATGTTATTATTTTCAACGGATAAGATCTGGACCATCGACGAGTTAGATGGATCCCTACATATAAAATTAACCCGGCCTTGGATGGAGTACACTAGATTTAAAATAATCTCTAGGTCGTTTAACTTCTACTACCGGAAATAAGTTGCGCATTATAAAGTGTAATTTTATAATTTGGCTTACGTACGTTCGTGCAACATGCGGCGTGGTACTTTCGCCACGAATTATTGCGGGTGAAGTTATTAATAAAACATTTAAGTTCATTTAAAGCTACCATTAACATTAAACAAACAGTTTCTGGTTAACTACTTCACCGGTATTGCGTACCGGGACCGAGGATTAAAAAACTGTAACTAAGGAAGAAATATGGCGAAATTTGCATAGGAGTGAATGAACACATTAAATATTGCATGTTAACTTCAGGTTATGGTTATGTTACGATATCGTACAATTTTTTTACGAATTTTACGAAGATAATTATCTTGTAATTATTTTGTAGTTAAATGTAAATTGTAAGGGAAATTTCGTTCAAATTCTCTTTCTGTGTTTTACTCTAGGTGACACATCAAAGTGATTCGAAGTGATAACTGAATTGTTTGTTGTTTAAAAACCTAAATGATTGTTAAATAATAACTGCAATCATCGTCACATAAATGCGGATGTGGGTGCGTTCAGACTTGAGATGTGATTCTTTTGTTTATCTTTATTGTGTTGATTCTCATATTAGCAGCGCGTATGTATGTAATAAAAGTAATGAAAGTAGGGTCAATTATTTCATATTCAATGTGCTTGCTACGCATGACGTTTAATTTTCAACTTTTGTAATCCGCCTTTTTTAATAGTATCTAAATAAATAAATGAAATTAGGTGTATAGATTTTCTATGCAAATAAATTAAATGAAAATGAATAAATAAGAAATATATGAACAAAAATATAAAATAATGAAATGCAGAATCTACCCAAATGCAATAAATAAGAAGGAAAGCAAAATTAACCAAAGTGCTCTATTTTACATGACGTGTGCACGCTGAACTTGTTTTGCAAACATAGATTTGGATCTGGCATTATTAATGTTGACATTCAAAAATAAAAATAGACCCTTCGAGACAATACGTAATGAGTACGCGAGCCAAATGTACGGGTTATGTGAGTTCCGATTTAAAGATCCAACAGAAATTACATACGTACAGATTCCAAAAATACTATTATTATTGTTATCATTAGTATTGATAATTTGTAGAAAATTTTCTCTTATTTTCAAGGCTTTAGAATTTGCTAACGCCGTCTATAAAAGTCTATCCTTTCCAGTGATAAAAAATTTATAATATTTAAACACAGTCTCATGGAAGCTAAGTACAAAACACTTAAGAAATGTATGATCTAGATCATCCATAGATGATAGATGGGATTTCCTCTAGATAATTAAGAAAATACAAAGAAGTCTTTTTGATAATTTCCCATACTTTAACTGCATATTAACTCTTTGGATTTATTTGTCCCCACGAAGTTATCTGCTTCCTCGGATTTTTAGCGATCGTCATATTTGTTCAATCCTCGGATTAAAAAAAACATAATTCCACCACATCAAAAAACACAATTATTGCGCAGTTCCTTTCCGAAAGTTATCTAATTTAGCCATTTAATTAGAAATCTAACTTGTCACCGTAGGGATATAAATAGCAATAGATTCATTCTCCCAGTAACTCATGTTAATACGCTTACTTTATGTATTTGCATTTTCGATTCAGAACTCGGACGAGTCTGGTTTGATTTAGCCCCTCGTTTTTTATATAGCCCCTCGTTTTTTATTTAGCCCCTCGTTTTTTATTTAGCCCCTCGTTTTTTATTTAGCAGCCCATTGTATGAATCTGCTCATTTAGACGCAAGCTGTGTTAGCAAGCTTTGTTAGCAAGCTGTGTTAGCAAGTTGTTGGTTAGCAAATCCCCCAGACGTTCTTATCCTTGCGACTGGATTCTAAAGATGATTGCGTCGTGCACAAAACTGATTGGAGAAAACAAGGGGGGAGGTTTCGTCACAGCGAAACACGCAAGGGTTGCAACCTTGACTTTGCGGAGTTGGCAGCATGCGACGTAGGGAAACGAGTTGAGCCTCATCAGAAGAAGAATCGATTCTAAAATTAGAATGTGGGACGCACATTATTTCATTGATTTTTCCGATGGAAATCTATAAATAACAACAGGAGACAACGATGATAATTCCATAATTTGATGGTTTAAATTTTATTAATGCTATAGGTATCGGTTTCTAAAAGGCGCGGGCGTATCCTTTTTAATGCAATTAGTGTTCATGCCATTTATTTTACTTGCTCCTGTTTTTCTGCTGCAAGAGTTTTGTTTATGTTGTTAAGTGTTTTTTTTTACTTCACGTGGCATTTTAATTATTTGCGCAAGAGAAAATGCGACAGTTCGCGCTGGTATGACGCTGAATTTAATTATAAAGTTCGGAATTCCCCGGAGAAATCGCTGTGAAATTCTGGGGAACAGAATCAAAATATAATTAAATGGTCTGCCAGGGAAGTTCGAGGATAAAGTGTAGATACTTAATCAATTTTCATCCGAGGTAGCCTTACATTATATCCACCTGCTAATAAAGATATCCTTATTACTAAAACATAAATTGTGTTATTAATTAAAATGTTCCACCTACGCCTTGAATAAAATCGAATATTTGAGCGATGCTGTTGCTATTTTATAGCGGTTATGAATTTGAAATTCCGGTATAGGATATTCATTTTCGGCGAAGCTATATAAAATGTATTGGATATGGAATAGGTTACCTTTTACGAGCAAAGGTTTCAGAGCTTTCGTGAGCTTCGCAGTTATTTCAGAATGTTTGTTTCTATAGTTATTGTGCATACATTTACGAGGTCGAAAGTTCCGGAACTCTATTATATGGCAACAAAAGCTAGAATAATATATGTTAGGTTTAATTTCAGCGTTGCCATTTTGCGGATTAGTGTAATCGAAATTTAAAAAAATCATCGCTATTCTTGACGGTTTACTTTTTATTAGAAGAATTCCGGTTTTGTCTTACTCAAGAGACATCTACGCGCCTTCTGATAAAAACAAACCGTCACTTATCTCAATATTGAACCCTTGTCTTAAATAGATATTTTCTGCCGTGTAGAACCTAATCTGCAGTAAGTCACAAATCAGAATTACTTTTTTATGATAATGGGAACTAACACAAATTAAAATTAATTAAAAATCATTTAAGCAGTATCTGCAACCATAATTTGAATTTATATGCCTAAAGCAGATTAAAGTGTAGTAAGATTTGTAAATTACTGCATTTTATTCTGAAAACGTAAATTATCTTGCATAAATACTAATAATTGCAGTAATAGGGCATATTGCAGCAACTGACACCCAAATTTTTTTTGAGTTTGTTTGATTCCATTTTAACTTATTACTTTCCTTTCTATTTATTTCCATTATTTGACCCTATATCTATATACCAATTACATTAGTTAAAAATGTGCATATTTGATATATGTGCCAAATATTTCATTTGAAAGACATTTTCCCCTTTTTTTCAAAACTTCAATCTTGCACTTACTGTGGTTTAGTGTCTGCACTGCAGTCTTGCAGATTTTCTTTCTAAATGGGTCACAAAAGTAGGCTAAAAACATCCACATTTTTAGGTAAAGATTTGCCATAGCAATTGAAAACATTCCACAGTTGGACAGTTACGATTTACATCCTGTCACGCATTAGTTTCGGCCCAATTTTTCCCCAAAATTTAAAGTTACTCCGCAAGTATGTCTTGCTGCCCCACTTGTCCTTGCTGCCCCTGCCCACCAACACAGCCATGTCCTGCAATATGTGGGCAAAACCTAAACATGTGCGCCAACGTACAGATTTGTCCCAAGGCCCCACAACCGGTCCCAGTGATGCCGAGTCTCCCACCGGTTTGTCCCTGTGTCCCGTTGTCCTACCCAACTTGTCCCTGTCCAATAGTGTACAAACCTCTCGTCCAGCCCCAACTGTGTCCACAATGTCCACCCTGTCCACCGCCGCCTTGTCCTGCCATACCGTGTCCAAAGAGTCCTTTGTGCGTCAGAGGCGATCCTTGCCCTTGCTCGTGCCCATGTCCTCCGAGTCCTTGTGGATGCTGTCTGCCTCCTCCTTGTTGTTGTGGAGGCTGCGGATGTTGTTAGTGTCGATGGTGCATTTATTGAAATTGTAAATTAATAAGTTTAAAGTGTCCTCTTTTTTAATGGTATTAACACCTAGCGCAGCTTGTAGTTGATGCCATGTAAATCGTAACTGTTATGGAAGTAATATAAGAAACGCAAAAAATTAAATAAAAAATGTTATGGAAGTGTGACGCTATTTTTTATACAGGTGGTTTAACCCTAATGAATAAAAATAAATTTAAACGGGTGGTAATTTAAATCCAATAGGAATCTTAGTTGGCATATGGAAATAAAGGTGCGCCATCTAGGGTTTAGGGTCAGTAAGATATTATACGCGGTCATTAATAATAATAATAATTAATTGTACGTTAAAGATCAAAATAATTAAATTGTTTCTGTTCAATGAACCGCATATTTAAAGTACTTATAGGTACGTAAGGCAGAGCTAAATAAAGTCACCGATAATTTTAAAAACAAAAATCAAGGACGATAGGTTATTCCATGACTATATTATTATTGAAATTTAAACACACCAATCAACTCTCCCTATAAATACACCGACAATCGATTTACTCAATCAATAAAACAACTAAAAATTGACACAATTATAATGACAAAGAATCCAGGAGGAGTTCCAATTAAATATAATTCTATCTATATAAGAACATTCAAATACTAATCAAGTTGGTTTTTGAGCAGATTACCTAACGTACGCATAGACTTGCTGACACTTTAAACCAAGCTCTTGAACGTAAAGAATACTGTATATCTATTTTACTGGATGTTAGCCAAGCCTTTGATAAAGTTTGGCACAGAGGGCTATTATATAAAATTAAATATCACCTTACGACTAAATATTCCAATCTACTGTAACTTAAGTGACAGCCCACTTAAATAATGATTAATTCAGTCCTTCACAGAGTTGGGGATCTTAAAGTTGGACACACATCTCATAAAATTGACACACTTTTACGTAAATGGAAAATACCTAAAGGAGCAATTTCTCATTATTTCTAGGGCTCTTAAATAATTTCCAGCTTAATAACATGTAATAGCGTAATAGCATTTTCTGTGGCTCATACATGCAAGGGTCCTATTATCAATTCTGAAGAGGTAAACAACATTAAAAATGTAAGAGCATTTTGCTCCAGATAGCAAAGAAAGTTATTTAAATCACGAGACAAAGCAACTCTCAAGTTAAAATAGAGAATTAAAAGAAATGTATTTACCATATATCTATGCCCTGTCAAGGGATTTTTTTCTATTATTAGAAACAATTTCATTTCCAACTCTTCAAACTCTTCTGACGTTTGCATTTTACTTTATTTGACAGTCAAATGTTCTATGTCGATATAACAGAAACCTACCCATATCTAGGCAACCTACATAGTTTGCTTAACTCTGTGTACAATAATAGCCGCTTTGTCTGTTTTTATTTATAGGTAGGCTTTGCACGTGTTTTGTTATTTAAGTCCTGCCAAAATGTATTGTTAATTCAGAGATATACCTTATAAACACAATTAATTACGAAAGTAGCAATTTTTAAAGAAGGAATATCAAATCAAAACAATTAACTGCTAATCAATGTAAGTAATTACTGTAATTATTCAACCATTGATACCATTCATATTATACTTATATACCATGTACTTAAATATGACATTTGATCTTATAAGAATCTCACACCTTTTACCTTCTATCATCTGCTTCGTTTTATTGCTATTTGTACCAACACTGTAGGTTATTCCTTAAAGAATAACCTATTTATTCCTTAAGGAATAACCTATTCATTTATTTTATAACCAATATTCCTAGTATCCATAGAACACTTTCACATGAAGGGTTGTGATACAATGGAGGGCTTTTGTTCGATCGAGTATGTAACGCTAAAAGTCCGAACAATCAACACAGCTCGTCATTAACATAAACATAGTTCATCGTTTAACATAGTTCACAGTAAACAATTGACAGTTCGCGATTAATTCTAAGCTCTACAAGAGCGATACAACATTTGAACATCACACAAATTTAACTATGAATACACATGAAACTTTAAAAATTATTTCACTACACCTTTTTCACTTGTAATTCAGAAAGTGTTAAATGTAATTCA
The DNA here is from genome assembly GCA_033557875.1 of Quadriops clusia. Classification (NCBI taxonomy): domain Eukaryota; kingdom Metazoa; phylum Arthropoda; class Insecta; order Coleoptera; family Hydrophilidae; genus Quadriops; species Quadriops clusia. The sequence continues at coordinate 6,804 of JAWQRP010002344.1, read as the reverse complement.
GATTAGTAAACTGTAATTCAGAAAGTATCAAATGTAATACAAAATAGTAACTTATAATTCAGAAAGTGTCAATTGTAATTCAGATTAGTAAATTGTAATTCAGAAAGTATTAAATGTAATTCAGATTAGTAAACTGTAATTCAGAAAGTACCAATTGTAATTCAGAATAGTAACTTATAATTCAGAAAGTGTCAATTGTAATTCAGATTAGTAAATTGTAATTCAGAAAGGATTAAATGTAATTCAGATTAGTAAACTGTAATTCAGAAAGGATTAAATGTAATTCAGATTAGTAAATTGTAATTCAGAAAGTGTCAATTGTAATTAGGAAAGTGTGACTTGTAATTCAGATTTACTTGTAAACATTTTTATGTAGAGTGCGTTGCAATCATAGGGGAAAATACCTGGATTTCGGCACCCTTAAGATCATTTTTCACGATTTTTAGCCAATTTAAAGTTAAACAGGAGCTAATTTGTTACATTTTTTATTGATTAAAGCTTTGTTTATTCATGGGTTTTAAGGTCTAATAAATGAATGCTTTACGATTATTGTTTCATTTTTAATTTTGTTTTAATTGTCGACGTTTCGCTCATATTTTTTTTATGAGTTTCTTCTGGACTTTTAAAATTATACTCCTAATAAATTAAACAACTCAAGACACGACTTGTTTTAAAGTATAAATTAAAAATGACGAAAAAATACAATAATAAGTATTAAGATAAAATGTGAAAAAAAAAGAAAAAAAGTTAATTTTAAAAAGTCTTGTCTTGTGTTGTTTAATTTATTATAATTTTAAAAGTCCAGAAGATGTTCACAAAAAAATAAGAGCGAAACTTCGACAATTAAAATAAAAAGAAAAATGAAACAATAATCATAAAGCATTCTTTTATTAGAACACTTAAACCCCATTAATAAACAAAACTTTAATCAACAAAAAATAACAAAAAGGTCGTTACAATTATATAAACAAAATTTGTTACAATTCACATAATTTTTGGACAGTTAGAATCTCCACTTTTGAATTGTATCTATTAAAAAATGATAATTAATCTTGTGTTTCTTTGTAAACTAAGCAAAAAAGTGTTCAAATATAAATGTACCAGATTTCAGCACAGTTTTCTCCAATTGTCGGCACTCATCTCCCACTATTTTCGGCACCATAGAATACATATGAGTATCTACCACCCTATGTCGATGAAACATTGATAATATGTATGGAAAACCAATAAAAGCAAGGTATATGTTGGCGACAAATTGACATTTTCTGATTTACAAGTCACATTTTCTGAATTATAAGTCATATTTTCTCAATTACATTTAATACTTTCTGAATTACAATTTACTAATCTGAATTACAACTGACACTTTCTGAATTACAAGTCACATTTTCTGAATTACAAGTCACATTTTCTGAATTACAAGTCACATTTTCTGAATTACAAGTCACATTTTCTCAATTATATTTAATACTTTCTGAATTACAATTTACTAATCTGAATTACATTTGACACTTTCTGAATTATAAGTTACTATTCTGAATTACATTTGATATTTTCTGAATTACAGTTTACTAATCTGAATTACATTTAATACTTTCTGATATTAATCTAATATTTTCTGAACTACAATTTAAAAAGGTGTAGTCGAAACGCGTCGCCGCATAATGTATAACACTTGTTTGGTCTTGTATAATTTTTTCATACGTAGAAATATCATTTAATAAGTAATTCATTTTATTAATATAATTCTGTTTCTCAATAACCACTGTCTTGTTACATTTCATAAAAGTAATATTTCACAAAACGAGGAAAAAATTAGAAATTTTGAATTAAATCATAAAATTAAGCATACAAAAACTTTCCTTAAAAACAACCCTAATATATATATATATATATATATATATATAATAAATGCAGATAAATGTAACAAGACAGTGGTTATCGAGAAACAGAATTATATTGATAAAATGAATTACTTATAAATGATATTTCTACGTATGAAAAAATTATACAAGACAAAACAAGTGTTATACAGAGAAGAACAAATGAATTAATTAGGGAAATGTTGGCAAGGGACGAATTTGATGAAAACACAGCTAAAGGATTGACAACTTTAAACAGAGTGTCACCAAAATTATATGGCCTAATAAAGCTTCACAAAGATAACTTACCCCTTAGACCCATAGTAAGTTTTATTAATTCGCCAACATATAAGCTGGCAAAGTTCCTTGTTAAGCCTATTAACAAAATCCTTGGAAACACACAATATACTACAAAAGATTCATGGACCTTTCAAAAATATGTTGATAATGTAACAGTCCCTATAAAGCATAATCTTTATTCACTTGATGATGTGTCTCTTTTTACAAATATTCTACATGAACTCTTTGTTAAAAGTATTGATAAACATTGGCATGAAATAGAAGATCATACAAAATTGAGCCAAAATTCTTTCATTGAATGTATTAAACTGTGCATAAACTCAACTTATTTTAAATTTAATGGGGAGTATTATAAACAAAAATTCGGTGCCCCAATGGGCTCTCCTTTGTCAGGTGCAATAGCTAATTTGGTTATGGAAGATCTTGGAAGTGATATCTTGAATAAAATTATTGATGGAAGAATATACAAAAGATATGTAGATGATATATTAATTAGTGCTGAAGAGCAAAAGTTTGAAAACATTTTAAATATTTTTAATAACTATCATGAAAGATTAAAATTCACACTCGAAGAACCTAACAATGACAAAATTAATTTTCTGGACCTTGCTCTATATAAGGAGAATAATAAAATAATTACATCTTGGTATACCAAAAAAATATGGTCCCAAAGATAGATTAATTTTAAATCTGACTGTGAATATAAATATAAGATTAGTATTGGAAATTGTTTAACTGACCGTGCTTATATATTGTCACATCCTAAACATAGAAAACAAGCAATAGATACAATTAAAAATACTCTTTACTTTAATAATTACCCAATGAAACTAATAAATGGAATAATAAGTAGTAGAATAGCAAAAATTAAGAATAATCAAGTGATTGATGCAAGGACAAATGAAATACGGGAGAATAAAGATGCAAATAATAACTACTTAGCCATACCATATATAAAGAATTTAACTGAGAATATTAAATATAGATTGAAAAAATATATTATTAATATTGTTAGTAAAAATCAGAATACTACTAAATGTTTTTTTTACCAGGATCAAAGATGTAGATAGTAAAACGAAGCAATCTAACTTAGTTTATAATATTAAATGTTCCCAATGTGAAAGTAATTACATTGGTGAAATGAAAGAATATCTTGAATGTAGACTCAAACAACATATAAATTCTTGTAAAAAGGCTAATCTTGAAAATTGTACAGTACTTAGTAAGCATAGCATAGCAAATAAACATGTTTTTAATTTTGAAAATGTTGAAATTTTAAAGAGAGAAAATAACTGGTTTAAGCGTAGGATATATGAATCATTATACATTAAAAGAGATAATTAATCGATAAATTTTAAAAGAGATACTAATAACATTAATAATATATATAATAAAATATTAAAGTAAACATGTTTGTTATTTCCGAAATATTAGAATTAGATAGTTGTGCTATGCTTAATGGGAGATGCTTTTGATTTTTACATTATTCTGTAAAGATAATAATTTTGTTAAAGAATTTCCCTTTATTTTCAATGATAAAGATAAAATGATAGTTGAACACATGATGAATAATGGAATAAGTAATTGTAGTGTTTTTGTTTTTATGACTAGTTTGTCTTTTACAAATGAAATATTTTAATGTATAAATTTCTTGTCTGCCCAATATAGTTTTTATCTTAAAAAATGCCCAATAAAGGATGGGCGAAACGTCGAAATCAAACAATGAAAAGCTAGAAGCGTATTTTTTAGGACCTTAATTTCCTAAGATTAATATTAAGAATAACATAAGAAGGCCAGGAAAACAAAATGGAAAAAATTACAGCACTTTTCGACACCAATCCCTTATCGAAATTTCTGAGCCTCTGACCTTTTCCTTTCGATTAAACTCAGCGGGAACGTGGGAAAAGCAATTCGCTCCTCCAGATTAAAAAAATCTGAAGCAACAAACTTAATTATTGCAATTAATTTTATTTACTGTTGTCCGCGATAAGAGCGTATTCCGAAAACGGTCAAAACTGCAAAAAACAGTTTCCTCATTTTTTCGCTGATAACGTTAGCTTACGAAATTCGTGACGTTAATTAATGAGCGAAAATATGGCGCTAAATATAGTTTATCATCATTTGTACAAAAAAATGCGAACCATTACGTCGCGTATACTCCGGGCGCGGACAATTAAAGATGTTATTCACCGCATAGCTAATTAAAGAAAGATGACATACAGAAAACGAATCTAGATCGATTTATTGAGCAACTTCTATTTTTGCACGGAAGAAATTGCCTCGGATGAATATGCATGTTGCAAATGCAATCACTTGTTAATGTCGCTGTACAGCCATTAAGTCTCATAAATATTTATGCCATTCTAAGCCAAAGAGCATACATATTAATACAAAACAAATTGAAATATTGTTATGAAATTTAAATTAACATTAACCTGCGACAATTAAATACTCCATTTATTTTAGTTCAAATTTATATCTTACTTTTTCGAACGCAAAGCGACCAAAAAAATACTAATTGTTGTTATTAATTTCTTATTACAGGCGCACACATTCATTAGTTTTCATGTCCTCATTATTTAATGGCAGGTCCCGTCGATAAAAGAATTATATTATGGGTATCATTACGTAAAACGTACAAACATAATGATGAAATCCTTGCCGCGGTTGCATTCGCGCTATTTACAAAAAAATAAAAGCAAAAAAATCGTTATAGGTTTATTTCTGCGATCGATGTGAACAGGTGAAAGAAATATTCTAGTAGGCCATGTGCACGTCGTATTAGCTCTAAAATTAATAGTTCGTACGACTACGGAGTCTTCTAATGATATGTTATATGAACCTCGTACACTACTTTATGGCACCAATTTAGGCGTCATAAATTTAAATAACTCTGGCTGGGATATTTATGTAGAGCTAAGAAGTAATCGATTTCGATTTAAACAGAGAGAAATGCTAAGAAGTATGAAAAATGCTGCCCATTATTCAAAATGCCTAATCGCTAGGCAAAAAGTCTCGTTAATGTAGCGCATTAAAATTTAATGGGTTGAATATCAACTTAAGAGGTGACCTCTTGTGTAACTTTTGTTACCTCACCCGGAGAGCTGATGATTTTTTTGATAAAGAGAACTGTGTCGTTAAGATTATTATAAAAACTAACTGAGTTGAACAGGTGGCTGAGTTTTTCATTGGCAACAAGGAGATAATAGGTTTGCGCCATGATATCATTATAATATTAATGACTTATTGGTATTACCAGTTGATAATTTACATTATCGATATAACTGTTTCTAGCTGTTCACTATCGCCTCATAAGCAAAAAAAACTGCAGCTGCAAGTACATGACATGCTTCACTTGTAACAGAAATAAATGTTTTTCTTTAAGATTGTGGATTAAGTGTTTTTTTAATTCTAAGTAATTAGATCACAATGTTAGTCATTACTTTTTTTTAATTTACTGTATATTACTGTATATTTTCTAAGTATCACATAGCTTGAGAACTTGCCTTCTTTGAATTGTGCTCCTCCGCCAATTGTGAAGGGATTAGACAATTACATATGCACTAGTGAAAAATCACGTGCAGCCATGTACACATATATTTATTACCATGTACATGTATACTTATTGCCATGTGCACATGTACATCTGACTATGTACACGTGTACATATTACCATATACACATACATTTTATCCTACATATATATTTAATCTTATGATTTGGACATATACATATTATCATGATCACTAAAAATTTATATTGAAGTTCCGTTGTCACAGATGGCGCTGTTCCAACGTTCGGCATACAGTGTCCTGTTTAATCTATCGTCTTGTAAAAAACCAACAAAATTCTGTGTGCATTTGCCGCCTTGTCCTGTTGCAACATAACCTGCCACTCACTCTCAGTCACATTTTAATTTTAAAGTAAACTCAACCACCTGTAACCAAGAAACCAAGAGGCTAAAGTTGAGAAAAGAAAAGAAAGAACTAAACCACCTCCGATACCTGGAAGAAAGCTCTTTCGCCATTTTGTACCTCTATATTTAATATTCCTATATTGTATACTAAAAATGACAACTCGTTTGAATCCTGATTTTTCTATATCATCAAATTCAAAGCTAACAGGTGAGCAGATGCACCCAAGAAAAATATATTTCTCCGTGTTATGTGCATGTTTTTAAATTGTTAAATGTTTTTACTTGTTAATTAATCTCTATAAATTACCACTGTTATAATCAAATAGAAATTGCTTCACATCTAAATTGAGAAAAATGTAAAAATGTCGTATACATCTCCTCAAGCGTTTTTCGACTCATTATGTTTGAATCGTTTCGATTGTTCTAAGGGTGTTTTTATATATAAAAAGAAACTTTTGTCACCCAGTCGTGTCATCGATTGAATTGACCATTCTCATGTATCTTGTCTTCCTTTTAGCCTGTCATTTGTCTGAAGATGCCCGAACAGGGCGGAACGTCACAATATACACTCACATTTAAAGAATTAAATTGAGTTTTAATGCCTCTTTAACAAAGAGGAATAAACATAGTGGATTATCCTAAAACAACATCCCTACTATATATATTTTGACACTATTACCAATAAAAAATCAATCTTATATATATATATATATATATATAAATATA
>JAWQRP010002343.1:0-15845 GCA_033557875.1 Quadriops clusia | reverse complement strand
TCCATCCAACGTTCCATCGCATAACCTCACTTTTCGAAAATTCACCAGATTGCCTCTAAAGCTCCAAAATGCTATACTTTAACTAACTGTTAATGTATAATTTACACGTTTGGCCCATATTTAGGCCGCAAAAGGGTTCTAAGACGTCTGACTCGTTCCTTCAAAAAATGACAGCGGCGTAGATGGTAAGCCGCCTGCGCTGGAGTTTAAATGTCAAATTCCGACTTTCAGCTTCAAGCTTGTTTATACGGGGGGTAACCGCGACTCTTTGGTACGAAACAAATTATTCGCTAAAATAAACGATTAGAGCAAAACAATAATTTATTTCGTTGCTATTTAATTTGTTGATGCAAGTAGTTAAATTCTCCCTTACAAAACTCATTGATGTTCTTTAAAATGCGATTTTTTCATAGTGGCGCAACCATCGATACACAATCACAATAGAAATCATATTCCTTAAAATGGGAAAATTACCGACGGACGGGCGGACGGACGGACGTACGTACGTACGTTACGACGATAATTATGTTTGTTGATTGAAAAGTTTGAAACTATGAATGGTTTTGCAAGATTAGTCGTAAAAAATCTTCTGAAATATCAAATGCAGCCAATTTTTTCTTTTTTTTTGTTGTACTGCATTATCATTAAATAAGTCACATGAATATTGTACTTTATATATTACAATACATAATATCATTCTATTTGAATTCATGTTTACAAATCAAAATCCAATTTCGCTGAGAATACCGTAATGAAAAGGATGTGGTTCACGGAGTATGTGTTCCACTACGAGATGGCGCACTTGCAGCCCGGGTAAATGAGTTTCTAAAGTCAGGTGCAAATGTTACATGCACAACACATTCATATATTATTTACTCATTGCGCATTTACGTCTGCCGTTCTTAACCCACAATTAAATAGTGAACCTCTAGATTCGTGCTATAACTTCAGATTCCATATTGTTTCAGCGTATTTACAGGAATATATTTTTATTGCGTACTTACTTAAAAGTCGACTTCAAAGATAGGTAATATTCGGTACATTGCAATTCAATATGCGTATTACCATTATGAAATTGGCACTAAATGAAGGGTGAATTTACGTTTCACAATCACAATTTTAAGAAAATAGATAATCTGTTTGATATTTTGAAATTGATAAATATTATACTTTTGTTGAGAAATTTCTTCGTAAATTCGTTGTTAGTGTACAATGGTATCGGAGTTAAAGTACTAAGAGGGGAGATACATTTTTATTGAAATAAATAGTGTTTGGGGAATCTATTTGATTGAAAAGAGCGCAAAAAATATGTGACAAGGTCAGCAAATCTTCAAAAGATCTACGATGTGGTGCTTGAATCGCTTTAGAAAATTATTTCCGAACTAGTGATAAGCTTCCATGTCACCAGTTTACTATCGAGTATCAACAAATCTTTGTCCTATCAGTAGTAAAGTTCAACCTTAGGAAAGATGAAAACTAACCTTTGGCAGTTAGAAGAACTTTTTTTTCAGACTTTGTTCATAAATAATCAGTTTTCAATTTAAGAGACAGGAAATTCCCAACAAATAAATGAAAACTATTTTAGATTCGACAAAGATTCCTATTACAATAATTATCTTATTTTGAAAATCAGATAAAAACTTCGGAATTAGTACAAACTAATATCCGAATATGTACATTCTTCAAGGTCTTTACAAATAGCTTGTAGGATGTTTAGAAAACCACATAATTGGTGGACATTTAAAATAAAGGAGAATGGTATAATAGGTCATTCTTCTTTCAAAAAGAAACGTTGATTTTATAATTTAAAGGATTTAGATTCAAAATTGATAAAGTGTAATTAGTAGACTGAGAATTAACTATGCTCGTACACTTGTCCAACTTTTTAAAATGCTATATGCTACAGATTGCACGTGGCAGTATTAATCAACGTTCACTTAGTATCCGTAAATAAGTTTGTTTTGTTTTTGTTAACTGCAAGATCAATTTATGATCCACCGGCTATACTCCGTTTACGCAATATCCTTTTATCACGTGCAACCATCTTCCGAGACCGCTACTATTTCGCGGCAGTTAAATGAATGGTTATGCCACCTCATAAAAACAATTAAACAGTAGAAAACTAAACATAGGTGCATTTGTTCACAATTGACCAAAAACGCAAATTCATATACGAACTTCTCGGAAAGTATTTAACAGCAATAAAGTCGATTTTATGAGAAAATAAGTATATCTTTAGATAAAACTTCAAATGTTTTCGTTTACATATGCATGTGTCATACATATGTATACGATAACAACGAACGAGATTGCTAAAAGGTGACCCACTTAGAATACGGAAAGGTAACAACGTCACACAATGAGACATTTTATGCAGAGTCCTAAATAGAATTCGTAATGCATTACAGAAGGCCTTTCCCGCCGCAAAGGTGATTAAAGTTTGGTTCCTTGACGCATACGGGTTCAACGCGAACGGAACGTCACCTCCGAGGGAAATGCAAATCACCTGAGGAGCCGAACTTGGTTCGGCCACCATTTTCTAGGATGAGAGAGAAAGAGAGGGAGCGAAGCCAAAACAAACGCCACCACGGACTTTTAATTAAAGTATGACTGGCCGTATTTGCAATAACAACGGCATAACCTCGTTAAACTCGATTCCATTTCGTTTTACATGAAAATTAAGGTCTTTTAGGTGTACTGGAAGTTCATTCGATTATAATCAAACTTTTGGCGCGGATCCGTGCGCGCCTGGATTCGGATGAGGCGCCCGACGAAGCTAGAGGCAGGGATTGTGTTTCATACAAAGCATTAATTTGCATGTTCTAAGTTTGTTTTGAGCGATGACGCAGTTTGGGGGAGGTTTGTCGGGAAAAATGTTTAAGTTAAATTCGCGAAAAGCTTCTAATGGAAAAGTCGGTATGATGATGGAAATTCTTCGCGGTGTGAAACATTTACATAATATATTTTATGTAGCAAACCGAAGCTTTTGAAATGTCTTTGAAGTTGCTCCTTGGTAATTTCTGTTTATCAATAAGCACAAGACAAGCGTACTTTCTTACATTCATACTTAAGAGGAGTTAAATAGGGATCAAGAATAAAATTTAGATTTTAGAATAGAAAATACTTTGAACATGACGTAATAAGCGGTGACAAAGAATCAAGGATTAATATCAGAAATGGCCCTATCTCTTTTAGACCCTTTTACATTTTGATAAATCTTCGTTTATCAAGCCCTCTCCGCGTATTATTCCATCAAATGTTCTTTTTGTGTGTGTTTATTCTGCGATCATAATACTTCCGCCTCGCATCAAGCATTTGCCCGTTTCCTTTGATATCAAAACATGAAAAGTCGTCGTCGGCATGCGTCCCTTTTAAAAAGCTTTGCGGAACGTAGCAATGGCATATTCTGCAAACGGCAAAGTTATTTTGTGCTAGCGCTAAATTAATTTTCATCGCCATTAAAGCGGCCGCTCAAAAGCGTCAGCGAATTGTGTCGCTGGCACACTGGCATCGGTGGACTTACCGTCTCTGTGTCCGTTTGTTTAATGTAATTCGTTAAAAAATTATAATGCTCGGTCGTTTCCAGACTGTAACGTCCGAAAAGGGTTAAATCAAGCATAATAATGAGCCTTTCAGAATGATATAATTCCTTTCCTTCTCTGCGACCCCCTTCCCTTCCTAATGCAGGATTCGGTTAGCATTTCGACGCGCGTGCAATACCTCAAAAGAGAGCGGAAAAGGGTTTAGAGGGCGCCACAGAGCATGGGGGAGTAGGAAAAACGTACTTAACTGGAAAATCCGCAAAATACTTCAATTTTTCGTTGGGGAGAGGGATTATTTATTTCTTGTTGACGTTGTATACATTTTAGGGTTCCTGGGTTAGAGCTAAATGAAAATATTTGAGGCATTTTAAGTACTAGCACGTGAAGGGTTTAAATGTGTTTTTCTTTCTTTTTTTGTTCTGTTTCCACTCTACATACTTCTCTCTTTTAAAATATAATTTCAGAGATGAAGGAAATGCTGTGTGACAAAACCTCTCTTTTATATAAAAGGCGCTTTTGTGAAAAAAATTGTTTTCAAATGCAATCCACATTTATCTGCTAAAATTTTGAATTTATCCACATGAACCGGAAGTTCTGCTAGACCAATCTTTGTAAAACTACGGAGTTTCAAAGAAATATTACACTTTGTATTTAATTTAATTAGATTAACCATATTTAACCCATTAAATATTTCTAGCGGAAAGTTTTCTACGCTTGGGGATTTAGTATATCCGGCGCGTCAGGGGTAAAGCGCAGAAAGACGAAGCTCCAATCTGTACCCCCGATATTTATGTGAAACCTATATTAAATCAATATAGAGTGACTGTAAAATTTAATATATTTCCGCTTGTACGTTATATATTCCGCACTGTCACCGGAAATCTTCAACGCACGCACAACAGACGCAAGAATTCCACTCGCTTTATTCAGTTTTCTTGGCGCTTACCAGCCTTGGCCGACGCCAAAATGAAAAATTTAATTTATTGCAACTATTGTGTTGTGCATGCTAAAATGATTTAAGAACCTTCAATTTCCAGGAAAATAAGATCCCCTTCTAAACCGTTCACTGGGATAACCTTACAGCACTAACTTTGCATTGCAACGTACTTTAACTTTTAGTTGTTACACAACAACGCCAAACAGAAAGTAATGTTTACTGAAAGCGAATAATTCATTTTAGAAAGTTCTCACACTGAAAGTTTCCTGGCCCAAACAGAAACTTTTACAATTACAAGAGAGCAAACTAATAATATTAAAATTTCAAAAGGTGAAAATCCGCAACTTTATTTTAATTACATTTCATCAGGAGAATAAACATAACGAAATCAGTTAGCAATCAAAACGTCGCGCAAAAACCGCGTTAGGATTTGCAGAGTTTAAATAATTCCGGCATAGCCCTGTGCAAACAGAGGAAAGCGCCTTTCAAAACGTACAAACATAGAGTAGGCGTTTGGTTTTTTGCGTGTTTTAGAGGGAGATCTTCCTTAATTAAGCATCGCAGAACGGCCCCTACCACTTTTACTTCTCAACTCAGGACTCTTCCGCCAGGCACGGACTGCTGGGATTCGCTGCCAGCACACATGAATATTTATCCGTGTAAACTTTCAGAAAGCTAATACTCCAATTTATATTCCAAATTTACTCTTTGCCCTTTGATTAACTTTTTTATCTTTGCATTCCAATACGATTTTTTCTTGTTTTGCTCCCGCGGAAAACAGAAATATGAATAATGTAGAAATATTTTACATCAAAGGGATTGCAATTAGTAACTCCGCGGAGAAGTTTTTTTTTGGATCTTTTATGCGCCATGACGCACGCTTTCCGGTTGATTAACTAGAGTCCAGAAGTAGAAAATTTTGATAAAGATTCCTGGGAAAATTTATTGAACATTCCAAAGAAGTAATTTGGCTTCCTCCAATTGTTTTTTGTGCGCCTTCCATTAAAATTTTAGTTCCAATCTGCAACTACAACATTCAAGTTTATCTGGTCCTCAAGTTTGTAATTACGAATCCATCTGTTTTCTTTACCCTCGTCATTATCCCCCTGCGAACGACCTTTGTTTTTAAATAAACCGATTGAATCGAAAGTGGAGTTGCAACAATCCAATTAAAAACATCCTCTTGCCTTCGAAGCACCCAACTTCTTTCAGATGATAAAGACGACGACAATTCTAGTAATTGAATAAGCTCGAGTCTTGGGCGCGCTGGCTCTTCTGGAAATGTTATTTTGCCCGTTCGCGAGCAGCATCATCCCCAGCCGGTTGCAGGACAATAAAGGCGGAAGAAAACTAAGCAATCGACCGTCGAGTTAACAATGGAGACGTTACAACATTTCGCCCGTAATTCCGTTAACCGGGAAGTGTTCTTTATAGGATGAGTCTCCATAAAGTGGATTTGTGCGGACAATTGCGAGAGCATTCTTTATTGCTTTTGCGTACATTATGGCGCGTTTTTACGGCTGCCCCTGCCTGCATTATGACCTATTTTTCCGCAATCGAGACGCTCTTTATGAGGCACGTCAACACCTCGAGGTCAGAAGACCAAGACTCCATCACCTCGCTTCATCGATTTTCCTAAAGTACGCACAAATTAGATTTCTGGGGAGATTTTGCGAGGTTCTCGGTAGGGTTTCTAATCAACAAATATATCTATCCCGGCTGTAGAAGAAAATAAATGTTTATCTTGATTTCTGATGCACATTTTAGTATTAAAGTCGTGCGTATTTATTCCTCCTTAGCAGATGGACAGTAGGCGGTAAAATGGTCAGATAACTTCAAAAAAACTAAAAAAGGACGATTTAATTTGACAAAAGCATGAGATAATCGATAGAATGAAGTTATGAATCGGGCATTGTCTTTGACTATGCTGAATAAACGGAACTGCCAGGTGTGTGATATGTCATTCTGTGTGCGAGTTTGGAGTGTTTATTTCTGGAACAATGTTATCAGTTAAAAGCATGAGTTCGTGCTGCACTGTTGCCCGTGACTCATCATACATTTTCACCCTCAAATGATGTCATGTAGTTTGTATAATAGTAACAGAGTAATAATCTGCAAGAAAATGATACCTTTGTGCGACGCGAAGCGCATTATTTATTAAAGAAGTTCCTTGAAATTGTACATTTTCAAATTAGTCCTAGGTGTGCTGAGGTTTTAGAGGTTTACTTCAATCTGGATCAGTTTATTTTCATTTTTTTTATTGTGCATTTATCTCAAAATGATAAAACAAATAAATTCAAGGTATATTAATTAGAATACATTTAAATAATTTTAGAAGTATGAAAAATGTCTATTAATTTAAATTTTTTTCAAGATATTGGAAACATTTTAATTGGCATACATTAGCCAATTACGCAGGACTTTAGAAAATAAGAGATTTCTGCTTAATTGGACGGAATTTCATCAGACAACAAACGCCGATAAAAAAGAATATCTCCTTTTACTTGTGACGCGTGAAATTATATCGCTTTGCTTCCTCCGAACGAAAACACCGAACTAAGCGACTTGAGCGCGATGGAAAATCATTGGAAAACAAAAGGGAGGCACGCTTTTGATTTGGGAACAGTTTTTGCGATATTTAATGAAATATTCGGTGTTTGTTTTGTTTGATGTTCTCCAAATGGCAAAAGCTGCTGGTGATCGTTATTTGAACTAGATCTCGCGTAAACAATATTTCATGAACGTAAACATAGTAACGTATGGAATATTTGGGAGGCAATATATTATTCAAAGGCTGTATTTGTCAGATTTAATCGCATCGGAGAAAGCTTATTGCCGTTTTGTATTTCCAAACACAGATTTATCTCATAAATAACGCTTTAAAATTTCGTGTCCCATGCACGTAGGCTAACAATTAATTTAGGTTGTTAATTTTCAAATCTGAATATCGTTTGATGATTGTTTCATGTTGAGAGGTAAAATATTAAAATATCCTAAAAAGTTCCTTCAACATGAAATAACTATTTAATAATATCTGGATAATTGCTGTTTACTAAGAAATTTTCGAATTTAAATCTGAGCTTCAACAACCTAGAGTTTCGCAAGTCTAAAAACTCATTCACAGAACTTTGTTATTTGCAATAACTCGATAGGGGTTGGCGTCGAGGGAGGAAGAGTTGGATTGCTTGGGTCGGGGGAAAAGTATCTTTTAAGAAAATTAATTCCTTGAAAACCTGCAAACTAAGTAAACAACAACGAATCAAATATTTAACTGAAATACACCCTTGCTCTTCCTTTTCATATTTTAATTAAAATTGAGTAACAAACAATGGCGAGTGTTTCCTTCTAACATTTTTAATTTCGTGCAACAACGTCGAAATGAAATTAATCCAATCACAACTTGCCCTTCTTCGCCTGCCGCTTCAAAGATTTTTTGAAAATAAAATTAGACATCGCTGCAGTTGTCTGCATTTCAGTGCACTTTTATGAAATTAATTTAAAGCTATACTGAACGAAATATTTTCAATATTGTAACATACTAGCTAGAACATTGAAAATTCTCTACTGTAGGGTTGAATTTCCATTACCTTGTTTAATAAACCTTAAAGTGCTTTTACACAAACAATGCTAAACCCTCACATACATATACCAGAGTGTTAAACATCTTGCAGTGCTTACATTATGTACAAAGCAATTTTAATTAATTAACTGTTACTGTCATGTAAATAAATCGCCGTTCCCCCGACTGTCCCTTTTACAACATGCGCTTAGTTAATTATTTAGCGGAATAATACAGGAAGTGAATAAATAATTTGCACCCTCGACAAGCTGTTTTCCTTTCCTGCATTTTAACCGGCTCAAATAAGTTATAAGAGAATTTCGGCCTTTATCGTAGGCAGAGCGCGCAACTTCCACAATGAGAAACTTCCAAGCTCTTATCCAAGGACGCAAGAGTGTAAATCCAGGGGAACAGTAACTTGGTATAGCGGCTCGGAGACTCTAAGACAAAGACTATACTGAATACATTAGTCCTCCAGGCTCCGGCAGGCTTCTACACCACTTTTAATGATGCCCATGTCGAAAATCTGAAAGACTCGCAGCTATCCCGTATTTCCTCCTGTTCTATGAAGGAAAGAGGGTTAGCGATAAGACAATTGAAGACGTCTTCCAGGCGGATATTAGGTCATTAACAACTACCCCGGGACCAGACGGAACCGGTCCTGATTTAGCCCTTCTCGCTCTCCCCCCCCCCCCCCCCCCACTCTCTTTTTACTGACTCCCCCGCAACATTTTATACCCACAAGCCTCGGTTTGTTTACTTCCCGTGGTCGCTCGTGCAAAGAAATTAGGTCAGAGCTAAGATGTATTTAATGCGGCATCAATATTGACGATGCACGTCTTTTCCCCAAATTTTCTTAATTTGAGTGGCTTGCTTGATTTATTATTGATGGTGTCAAAATATCGCTATTTATTCTATTATACGAACGGTTCCTTCGGGAAGAAAGTAGGTAAATATTATTAAAATATGTTTCCGTCCTTCGAGCATCCCCCTTGTTCCCGACGTTCAACATCTAAAGCTAATTTTTGTCATAATTTAGAAGAGCATTGACTTGGAGCTCGCAATTCATGCATAAACTCTCAGTTTGTTTTGCGCCTGATGGTTTCAAGTCAAGCAAAGTACAAGAAATAAACCTACAAAAGTCTTTCCGTGTATGCAGACGGGAATCTTTCTATTCAGTCCGAATGCTTGAACAACTCCGAACGCACGCTTCTTTTTTCTACTTTCATCGCTGTTGTGATGCTTGCCTCCTACAGCGCATCCGAACGTCTTTCCCCGACAAAAAATTCGCTGTATAAGTGCTTGTACTTCAATTTTTAGTTCAAGGCAACCCAGCGGAAAAGAAAATGCTGAAAATATTGATACCGTCCTTTCGGCCGTAAATTTCCTATTTGTGTTTTGCCAGTTATTTCATTCGGAATATCGTAATAACATTTCCCTGCACTGGAACGTAATTCCTTGTTAGAGCAATAAAGGTCACCGACGTAAAAATTAACTAGAAATGATAGGAATGAAAGATGCTACGGTACAAGCGAATTTCATTGAGGAATCCAGAATGAAATGTAGTTGGAATGCTAACGATGCAAACTACTCGGTATAGAGGAAATGAAAATATTAAATTAAGGTAACAACCGAATAATTTATATCTCCACTCGAGCCTCAACATCCGCGTCCTTGACATCCCAGATTTTAATGAAACAAGTTTACGAGACATCATTTAGTCGAAAATAGGTTCACCCTGAACCCGTGCTTCAATAAAACCCTGAAAATATGATCTTGCGTCGAAGTGAGTAGAAGTAGGATACACTAATCATTTTCCTTTAATACAGTAAGCTCTAGCTGTCAGGAAGGCCCCTCTCTGTTTGCATAGCCTCTTCTCGTCGCGGGAGTAAGTGAATGAGTGGAGCAGGAAATAACTTACAAGATATAACAACCTTTGAATTGATCGCATTTAGCTAAGTCGTCTCTTTGCCGTGCCCCGCTTTCCTGTCAGCGAGTCTGTGTGAGTGCGCCAGTAATTTCAGCCCATTTCACTATTAAATGAGTAATTTTAGATACATATGCTGTGATTAAATCCAGGCGGGCTCAGTTCGTTTATGTAGCTTTGCCCTGCATTACATAACTGTTTAATCAAATTAGGGAATGTAAGGAAATTGAGTGAATGAAGAAATTGTAGCTGTACAATTTCATATACTTTGGTGCAACGATGGAAGCAATCTGGGCCACACGATGCAACTTAGATATTGTACCAAGAGTAAGATTTTATTTAAAAAGGACAAATTAAAATGAAATAATGTATGCTATAGCAAACTATAGTTTGTTAAGCTCAACTGACCTATACCTTGGGTTAGGTAGCCCGTAATTTGAGTAAGATACAATACATACAATTTGTAGTTTATAGTTGAGAACCATTTCATGTATTTTCGGGTTAAAATTGTTTTGTGCTATTATTTTAAGGGATTTTAGTTTTTTATTGCAATTGAAATTTTAGGAAGATTGTTGAGTGTATGTGTATTTGTGTTGAATTCCGCAATCTTCTAAGATAAATAGTAGTCTGACCCTGCTGAGATGATGATCCCTGTTAAAGTGGGGTTCTGTGTGAATACGCTACAATTAAAGGTTTAGTTACGAGAGTCACCCTTCATTGTGAACTTTAACTTGGAGTAAGTTAAGAACAGCTACAGTGATCGTGTGCCTTCTCTCCATAGACAGAACACAATTAATAAAACCAATAAGAAGGAAACTAGCATCTTTTAAATCTAATTTGTATATCACCTTATTGGACCCATTGTAACGCGAAGTTGAATAGAAAAATCACACCTAATATATATTTCCAAAATTTACTCTTTTTTGAGTTTCTTTACCATTTATCTCCGGATGTGCAAATTTGAAGGCCTTGTAAAAGCGCAACTACAGATCAGCACGTCCTGGTTCATGTCTAAATACGAACTAATTCCTAATATTAAATATTTATTGTGTATAGCATGAATAATTCAATAAGAACTGTTCTTGGCGAAGTAATAAACTTGGAAGTCTTTTATTAATGCAAACTCCCTTTGATTTGATTTTACATTAAAAACAGTAAACGTAATTTCTTTCGAACATTTATTCAATATCGAGGTGTCCTAAGTAGGTTAGTGCAAAAAATAACTGTCCATCTATTGTTATTCTTATGCTGTCCTATAACCTACTAAAGACCTCCCTATTTTTCGAATTTTTCAAGACGAAAATACACTAATTTCGAATAAATAGTATAAAATGCTTGTGTAAGTAAAACAATTGGCTATTGTAATTTATCAAATCCATGTAATGGATTAATAAAAAAGATTCAATTATTAAGACGTTGCACATTAATAATATTAATAAAAAATTATTCATTACGTAAGATTTCGAGGTAACACCTCCACCCCCATGTAAGGTTTCGTAAGGTTTTGAGAAACCCCCTCTACCCCGTACACTCTTACGTACTTAATGGACGACCCCTTATCATTGTTGCAAACCGTTAGCTTTCTCGATGATAGGTATATGAGTGCGCCTGTCAATCACTGACAAAAAAGTAAGTGCCCCTATTAAGTAAAAAAGTCTATGGCAATAAATGAAAATTTTGACTGGAGTAGGGGGGAAGAATGGATAATGGGAGTCAACGGGTAATGGCGGTCACCCACAAATCTTCATAACTAAACATGCTAAAGTCGTGTAAACTATCTTTTCATCCTGCTCTATGCTCTCCTCCACCATTTAGAACGACTCACAACACTAGCCTAGCCGCCCGCGTTTCAAAGTAACAATATTCATTCATTGTTTTTGCGTCTGGCTAATGTAAATTTTTGGCGAAGTAACCTAAAAGGTAAGTGTCGAAATATTTACCGAATAAAATCAAGATTTTTACATGTATTTAGTCAGACGTGCAAAATAGTAATTGGCAACTTAGATAACAATAGTAATTTATGTATTTATTTATTTTTGACTTTTTTTCTCATGAGTGTAGTTGTGGGTAAGAGTCAGATGATTTACGCTGATATATTTTTGTGTAGATGCTAAAAAAACGGGTCAGAATCACCAAATAGGCTTCATGGTCTTCTGTTAATGCAGCTTTAATTTTATTAAGAGGGCTGACTAGTAAACAAACCGCACTTTTCAGATATCTCAAAAATTACTAGGCGGAATATGATGAGGTTTTCGCAGATGGTTTAAAACATGATTTGAAAGGTAACTACAACGCCCTTTTGGCAAAATATATAATTTTTTTTCTTTCTTATCGATTATCATACAAAATCTCGCTGTGGTGACACACGTTACAACATAAAAAGCATTTTATCTTTATGAAATTTTGAAAAATATTACCAAATTTTTAAGAAATCTGAAAAGTTCGAAACGGATTCAAAATTCCCGCAACAGGATAGATATACGTCGTCGAG
Source organism: Quadriops clusia (assembly GCA_033557875.1). Classification (NCBI taxonomy): domain Eukaryota; kingdom Metazoa; phylum Arthropoda; class Insecta; order Coleoptera; family Hydrophilidae; genus Quadriops; species Quadriops clusia. The sequence continues at coordinate 3,389 of JAWQRP010002343.1, read as the reverse complement.
GACGTTAGAGAAGGACACATGTCAATGTTTACAAATAAGTTTGTTTACTGGTCAGCCACCTTAAGCCTCAAAGAGGCCATTGGTTGTGTTGCCCTGGCAACGTGAAAAGAATAAATAGAAAAAGAATTGAATTGAGTTGTCAAAAACCAAAATAGTTGTTGATATCATCCAAAAATAGAAAAGTATCGTTGTTGTTTAGGCTTTTGCCTATTTTTTTGATACATAATCCACACACATCATCAAGAACCCTTCCCCCCCCCCCCTAGGGTCCACCAAGTAGCAAAGAAAATCTGGTCGACCAGACAAGAGGACGAGCTCAGCCCTAGGGTAAGTTTTTCCTTTCCCTGCACACCAGCACCTTGAGAACGACGAATTTCGCGTCCGTTCATCTTCCAATAGTCTAAAAAAAGCTTTGAAGCTTATTGAACAAGGTTATTCTATGTGCGACCACGTTTTGGACAACATACTATTTTCAGTTTTGAAGTACAAAACCAGTTAGCAAATTTAGTGAAACATTGAGGATGACAACGTAGAAAACAGATGTATTTTATGGGTGATCACCATAATGAGAGCCAAATCTATTTTTTTTTCAATCGTTATTATTTCCAAAGTTGATAGCTGAAGTGATTAAAACGGATCCCATTTTATGGCTGAATAAGTAAATTTTATTATATGGCGGTTAGAATAAACAGTTTATTTTTAAATAAGCTTTTACTTGAATTCTTGCTTAAGTGATTCCGATTACCCCCTTTTACCCTACCTGTAGTATAACAAGAATTTACGCATCCATGGTTACGCTTTCAAAAGTAATTTAGATTACAACAAAAAATATACAGGTATGTATATGTATGTATTTGCACAAAATACATAACTTTTGATATTAACTAAACTTACATAAAGTTCCAATTGTTCATTGGCACTGGGATGGCAAATAACGGTTTATTTTAAAACCCAAATGGTATATTAAGGGCAAATGATATTCCAGGAACTTAGATACTCTAAGGCCAAGGTAAACTTAGATCCCTATGAAGAGTGAAAAATACGTTAATAGAAATCTGAAATACATATTAAGGATTCATTTCAACATACCTGCGGTGATGCAAATAAGAACAGGGAAGAAATAAATATCTATTGTAAAATGAAGAAATTTTGGGATGAATAATGTTGTCAACAAAATTACAAGTTGCCTTGACAACAGATGACATAGAAAATACAAAGGTTGCTTAGATTTAGTCCACCAAAAAGATGAATTGGACTAAATAAAATTATTACTCAAAAAGTTTCAGCAAAGTTAATAACTGAGTGGCTTTAAAGTGGTCCCGGGGAAAAAATACGGCTGATTTAGTAAGGAAGGGTGTAATAAGAGCGTTATTGTAATTAACATCAAAACACGATATGGGGAGTGACGGCAGGTTAAACGTGAACGTCGAAGCAATAATATAAATATGCAGAAACACTTAATCCCCCGCTTCTTTGCGTTAAAAGCACTACAATTCCGGCTCGAAGGTACCGTTTTAGCCCTAATAAAAAAACAGAATACCTAATTAGGCAAATGGGCTTCCGCTAAGAAGCCGAGGGAGGCAAGTCGGCCAAACTTCCTCGTAAACCAATAAGCCGCTATATAATAAAGGCTTAAATAAACCTTGCTTGGGGCTGGGGAGGGTAAGGATTGGCAAACTGGCAACCCAACGCGAAGAGAATGTTCTGGCGACGAGCGTGCCTTATCGGTCTCGGAGTAAGTAAAGCAGGATGCTAAAGAGGAGGGAGGGAACTTTATAATCTGACTATACTGTGTAGCGTTCGGAGGTGTTTCGAAGACACTATGTAAACTCAGGAGACCGTTTCGGCTGTTAAGGAAACGTGTAGCTAACGTTAAAGGGGGGTGTTAGAAAATAATCTGAACAAACACGATTCGAACGTGGCTTTTCAAGCATACGATATCACCGCATTCGGATCTAATAATCTATTGCCGGAGAAATAGTTTCGGCGCGCGAACTTGTTCCTCCTATTGGCTGATGCTTCCCATTAGCATTTCAGGAACGATCTTACAGGTGCAGCTGAAACTTTGGTAATAATGTTGCCGCCGCACCGGGGCAAGTTCTGATTATAAATGCAGTTCATGGGCAAGAAATTGGCAATTAAGGTTGTAAGGTTCGGACTTTTAATTACATTAGGTGTGCAAAGAAAGTTGCCTGGGGAACTTTTTAATGATGTGGAGAGTGCATAAAGAAAACAACATTAACGAACTAATTGGCAAGACAATGTTCGGGTACATAATAAATTTACGACCCCGACAATGGAACAACTTTTCGTTGCATTCTCTCTTTTATGGGGAACTGGGATTTTCAGAGGTGTCTTCGAGAGTTTAGAGTTTAATCGATTTTTGAAAATAAAGTGTACTTATAAATTGCGTTGATAAATTTGACGAACGAGACGTAGATGTATTTAGATTTATTGTGCAAGTTATTTGAATTTCAAATTGACTAACTTGTCGTAGCTGGAATCATTACAGGAGCATTTTGCATCCGTTGGGAGAGGAACTTCGATGGTTTTGTTTGCAGTAGATATAATTAGGGGAAAATGTCAGTGAGGGATTTACATTAGCATATTATTTTTATCTTATTGCATATTATCATATGCCAGTGACTCCCAAGTAAAGAAACTTTAGAGAGTTATTATTATGCAACTAGATTAACCCGTTGCGAATGCATTTGCAACAATAGATTAGAAAATATTATCACAGATATTATTATGCAACACAGTTATTTTCTTCCATCGTCTTTTCAACGGTCTCACCTTTACTGCCAGTTCAGTTACCATCCTGATTCGCCAAATGGGAAAAGAATTGGGCCCATCATAGGCTGGAAGTTACAATGTTAATTCAAAATCAGGAATATTAATAACATCAAAGTGCAATATACATTTTGACATTTGTCAATTTTAGTTACAGGCACAACCGTTGCCTTGGTGCTACCGTGTGCTTGGTTCACTCGAGTATAATTCATGCTATTGGCTCAAAATTCAAAGGGAGAATAGAACGTTAAAACGCTCCCCGTGTGAATAACGAATCTAGTGTTATTTTGGCTTTTGTTATATAGGGCTGATAATAATAGAAGAATGTGACCTACTAGTCATCGCCGTCTCGACATATTACCGAGTCATTCAGAGTCAGTTTGATTTTTACATATGTGCAGTTTTATATGCAGAAATAGATACATATATTGTGAAGGTATTAATAAGGCCAGCATAATTAGTAGAACTACGACACTTATCAAAATAATATGAAGAAGTCGCCGCGCCATATGTCATCCAAATCTGGAAAATATTTCCAGTATCAAGAGCGCCCGAAGCACAGCTGTTCAAAATACAAAAGGTGTTCCTATTCAAAG
>JAWQRP010002342.1:0-15846 GCA_033557875.1 Quadriops clusia | reverse complement strand
AGGTTCCCCAGGTCAGGATATTATATATTGAAATGGTAGAAATAAAATTTCTAGTACCTTCCTGACAAAGTTTTTTTTATATTTATCACAAGGCTACCGGTTTCGCCACAGTTCTATGGCATCATCAGGCCTTTGTAGTCTAATCACCTCCTATCTTGTTCACATTAACTCTATAAGAAATTTTCATTTTTATCTACTATCTGAATCTATTTTATATCTGTACTTTCTTTTTGTTATAACAATTTAAAATCTTGGACATACACATAACAATACAATTCGGGCTAACTTTCTTATAGAGTTAATGTGAACAAGATAGGAGGTGATTAGACTACAAAAGCCTGATGATGCCATAGAACTGTGGTGAAACCGGTAGCCTTGTGATAAATATAAAAAAACTTTGTCAGGAAGGTACTAGAAATTTTATTTCTACCATTTCAATTGTACTAGAGTATTGGATATTGATATTAAACGATATTCACCTACTTCTACTCTATGTAAATAAAATATAGCAAATAATCATGATAAACACAAACAGGCTACATGTTGAAATATTGTTGCAGACAATGTTGCCATGCAGTAAAGCAGGTCATCTCTACTCCGTTAACCTAGAAACCATGAATGCAGGGGTGCCCTACGCCGACAGCTTTTGCATATTTGTCCACTACTGCCTTCACAGGGTGTCGGCGACACAAAGTTCTCTTGCCGTTTACGCACAAGTCAAGTACAAAAAGTCCGTCTGGGGTTTGGTGAAGGGGATGATTGAGAAAAACTGCTGGCAGGGGCTAGATGAATTTTATTTATCGTTAAATAAAGCCTTGCATTTGGAGGCCGAAGAAGCAGCTGGCCCCGCTCGGGTGCCTAGCAAAATCCACCCGAAGCGAAGAAACCCAAGGCCTGCAAGGCCTAGCGAAACGGAGAGACGACCCAACAGAGGTAAGCTAATGTACCTTAATTCAGCCTTATCATGGAACAACTTACATTTATTGTTTTGTTTATTTATTTATTTTTATGTTTATTTATTTATTTTTTTGTTTATTTCAAGAACTTATTTATTAATTCATTTACTTATTTAATACTTGCATTTCGTTTACATTTACGCATGTAATACAAGCGCATTTCCATTGAAAGTCTTCAGGTTAAATGTGCAAGACAAAGCGATACTAAAAGTAAACGCATGCACTTAATCTAAAGATAACTTCGCTTTGATTTACCTTTTGATAATTCGGTAACGTTACCACAGGGTAAATGCATTGAATTTTGCTTTAATGCTCAGCTGAATCATCACCATCCTTACAATCGCATAATTAGAAACAGAAAGGTTTGAAAGACAAACTGTACTTTTATTGAGTTTTGCTTATTGTTCAACCCTACTACTTGAATGTAAAACAGTTTGGATTAAAGTAATGCCCCTTATCATAGTGTTAATGAGTGTTTTTGTTTAATAAAAAGGTAATTTATATTACAAAAAGGTGAGACAGTTTTTTTATTTTTTAATTAATTTTTTTCTATTTAATATTAACATTACATATTACTTTATTAATTTTTGTGTTGTCCTTGTAACATATGAACACATTAACTATTTATTTACAACCTGACTACGTTAATATTCTGACAAAATCTTTCAAACTACATAAATTTAATATTTAATTGTTCAAGTATGTTTCATTTTTCACACATATTTAATATTACATTATCAGTCATTAAATTACTATACATGTTAAAATTTGTTATTGTTATACTGCATACTGTAATTTTTTTATTTATTATTTCTAGCGTCTATTACAAGGACGAAAGCTCTGACCCACGTGGGAATCTTCAGGAACGATTTAGCCACTCTAATTGTCTTTGCTGTTTTAATACTTCTAGTTATCCTAAATGTGTTGCTGTATTACAAATTGTGGTCCCTAGAGGACGCCCCTCCGTACACGCTGCTCGACTTGCAAGTACTTAAGGACCCGCCGAAGACCCACGACGAGTGGCTCAAGCTCTTCCAGCAACAGGAGACGTTGCACACCGTCGAAATGCAGAAATGGCAAAGGATCCTTAAAACGGCGATACAGCTGCTGCGGCAGACGGAAGAATCTCTGAACGAGCTCCAGCGGTCAATCCATCCGACTTACACGAACAAGATCGTCTCAATCCTGCAGAGCCACAAGGAAACCTTAGACAAAGTCCACGGGGAGCTTTGAAATAGACTAATTTTGTTGATCATTTCTATTATTGTATTTGTGTACTACTTCACGTTACAACGCACTGTGTTATTAGATTTCTAGCGATTATATAGATTTTATCGATTGTTCCTATACACTTAGATCAATTTAATTAAATTATATGTTAAAGTTGTGTTTTAACTGTTTGACGTAAGTACCGATCCCTTAATCCTTGTTTTGTTTTACTTGTTATTTTATTTATTACTTTTTTAAATTTTATTTATTTATTTTTTTTTTATTTTGTTCTTATTTATTTTATTTTGTTGTTTTTTTAATTTTATTTTGTTTTTTTTAAATTTTATTATATTTTTAATTTTAGTATTATTTTATTTACTATATTTTTAAATTTTATTTTTATTATTATTTTATTTTCTTATTACTTTATTTATTTATCTATAATTTTATTTATTATTAAACTTATGATTTATCGTGCCTTTCGTTTTTTAACTTCCAGTGCATGCTAACCAAAGAAGTAAAAACCAGCCGAGGTTTCCAACGATAAACTTGTCAACTGTGATCATTTTTACAATCCTCTTCATCTTGCTGGTGATTAATGTGATGCTGTACTATAAAGTGAAACACCTGGAGGAACGGCACATCCACCCGTTAACCCAACTGAAAGTACCGAAGACTATGCCCTTGACGCAGGAAGAATGGGCGCAAGTAATTCACCAGCAAGACGTTTTGCAGCACATAGAGGTCCGGAATTGGCAAAACGTCATCGCTACAGCTATACAGGTTCTTAAGCAGGTGGAGAAGTCTATCAGCCAATTGCAGTTCTCTTTAGATCCTTTGAATGAGAATAGTGACCAAGCTGATTCATGAGGAATTAAGTCGATTGATGATTTAAGCCCATTGATGATGATCTAAGCCGACTAATGATGATTTAAGCCAATTGATGATGATTTAAGCCAATTGATGATGATTTAAGCCAATTGATGGTGATTTAAGCCAATTGATAGCGATTTAAGCCAATTGATGGTGATTTAAGCCAATTGATGATGATTTAAGCCGATTGATGAGGATTTATTCCAGGCCTTTGCGGTGGTGCAAATAAATTCTGTGTTATTATGTTTAAGGAAATTAGGAAATTTGTATAGTAAATAGCATTTTTATTATGTAATTTACAATAAATCTGTAGTGCATTTATTACAAAAAAGACTTTATTCTTTAAAAGCAGACAGGAATTATTTTTTGTTGTATTTATCGGGGTAGCTGTATAAATAGACGTTAAGTAGAAATCTACTTTATCTACAATAATCGCTAGTTAGTAACTACGGCATGGTTCGGAATTCTAACCTCTAATATTGACGTTAAGGTTAATGTGAACTGGTTTTGCTTATTATGAATAAGCTTTTGAACAAAATTATTATTAATAATTGAAAATGACGACTTTTAAAAAGTTAAATACGAAGAAGTTTGTGAAAAGTGGGCCAGTGATAACAGAAGACTTTATCTATTGGAAACAATTAAGTGTAAGTTTCTATTTGTAAGGTTATAGCGTCAATCACACTATCCTTATACAGAATAGGTTGTATGAACTTTATATTTAATATAGTTATAGCATATTCAAGCAACGTGCTAAGAAAACTTATAATAGGCAAATGTGCAGAATAGCTGACCCAATATTACCATTATAAAATCTATTAGAAATACATCTCTTAACCCATTAAGGACTTAATTTCGGGGAATAAATCATATTTTTAAACTTATATTTCTATTAAGAACATGTAAATTACATGGGTAATATAAGAAAATTTCAAAATTTCCCACTTTAATTTAGTAATGCACACATAACCAAGATATGTGCACTTAAGTGGCAGCTAGCTCAGCTGATTTTTACAAATGTAAACAGTACCCCCCTTACGTACGTATCTCACCCGCAAAGCACCCTGCCTTGAGACGGAATTCTTTTAATGAATCGTTTTAAATGTAAACAGATAAAGATTACAAACCTATTCATCGAAATACCTGATTTCGCATGTAGCAACTTTGCAATTTTTTGTCGCAATCACCTCGCAATGAGCATTTCTTGCTATTATCAAGGCTACTACGTCCTGTTTTTGTGCTGACTAAGCCACAAAATACATTTATTTATTCTCTAAAGGGGTAGCAATAGAGTTCATTTGATATGTGTTTATAATTAATATAATGAAAAAAAAGTATTAAATGTACATGGTAAAATTAGCATTAAATATGTAATAATACTATAAACTAGCGGTTTCATCGCATTTACAGCGCGTCATAGTAAAAAGAAAAATATGGAGTGGTCTCCACTCGACTTTCTCGCATATTTCTAAGTTGTACTAGACAAGACAGATTCAGATTAGGATTCAAAGTGATTTATGAATAATTTTGATATTATATACACATTCATATTTAAAAAACGTACATAAAAAAGATTACTTCCGATTGGGCAATTGTCCTAAAATTTGATATATGTGAGTTTTTCGTTATTTCCAGAGCTAGTACAAAATTTGAAAATAGCGTGCACAAAAAACCAGTTTCTTTTGTACACCCTATAGGAGAAACCAGTCTTTTGTGCATGCGACTTTTGCCCTTACTAGTTTGTGCGGTGTGCACATTTCGGATATCCACACAAATTATCTTATAATTTAGGCCTTAGTATATAGATATAAGTAAATCATATGTTTTACTTATTACATGTAATAACCCAACAATTAGTAGATATTTACTTTATATTCCAATATAATTGAAATATAGCCAAGCGCAATTTCTAAGTACTTAATGAATTATAATTCAATATAAAATACATACGATGTAATAAATGTCTCTTATAAAATATTTTTTGTAAGAAAAAGTGACCGAACGTCAACCACATGTGCAATGCTTATTACTCATTCTGCCGGCCGGCATGCGGCAAGTTTAGGTGGTGTTGCCAGCTGTTCGGAGACCTGTGAATTTGAACAACTACGGACATCTAGTTCAAGTAATTTAATTTTAGATATTAAAGCTCTATTTGTGATTTTTTCGCATTTTGCTATACTACAACTTTTGTTCCTATTTACATGTAGAATATCCGAGAGCATTTTTTTTTTTAATTTTTAAAAATTTAGTCTAAAATATATTTTTTTGCCAATCTACAGGGAATTTCGAAAAACAAAATGCTAACAGGCTAGGAGAAAAAAAAATGGAATATTATGCCGTTTGTTTCATGGCGATGTCTTATTCCTACGCGAAAAAATATCTAAAATACGTTTTAAGGTATGACTAGCTGCCTCTTAATAGTTTTCTCACATTGATGGTAAGATCTACATAAATAATAGCAGTTTAAACAGTCACTGATTTAAATTAATTTACCATACATTAGAAAATAACATAAATATAATTGGCAACACCTCTAAATTCCACAAGAAGCGAAATCACGTGCAGCCATTTTGGATCACCTATTCAGCACGTTTGCCCTTATGATATGTAACTATTATTAAGAAAAGTATTGAATTTTATATTCTAGCCCCCCGTACTAGTAAAAGAATTTGGCCCCATCGATTACATTGACTTTTCTCCAATCGAACCATATCATTTTGCCGTTACTTGTTCAGTGAGAGTTCAAGTGTACAATCCCGTCACAAAGTTAGTGGTGAAGAATTTGTCGAGATTTCAGTTAAATGCGTACAGTGGAGTTTTCCGACATGACGGTCGTTTGCTTTGCTCTGGGGGCGAAGAAGGGGTTGTTAAGTTATTCGATGTCTCTACCAAAAGTCTCCTGAGGTAAGTATTTTTAAAATACATTTTTTTTAAATTTATTGATTAATATGATAGTGAGTCATTGATTACTAATATATCAACAAACATGCATATGTTTCCCAACCTTCAATCAGGTAGTACCTTTTTATAAAATGGACATATTATGGTTTCTTATCATTTATTCAACATCATTTCCTCTTTTTATTTTCTATTACAATTTGATAAAGTTTCCCTTCTAGTTATTCTCCTCCTTTGGCAGATATTCCAGTTGGTTTCTCGATTTCACTCAATGCTTTGTTCATCTTGTACATTATATTAAAAATGGGCTATCTATGAATAATAATAACAATCTCTAAGTTAACATAATAGCTTTTTTAATTTTCTCTACCATGCATTTATCTGTGGGTCGACACAAATAGGAGACAGTGAAATTGTGCAAAGAATTTTTACGAATTTAAAATAGAGTAAGAACCGTAGCTGTAATTATTTGTCCATCAATAAGTAAAAATTAAAAACAAATAAAACTGATAGTGTCGAATAATTAAGGTACAATCATTTGTAGTTTAGATCGATATTTGTACGAAATCTTGTAGAAACTATATTTATTGAGCAAATATAAAGAAAAGATGTACGTTTTTTGATAATTTATTAAACAATTATTCATTTGTGTTACAAATATTCATCGTCATTATTATTATTATTATTATTTTAACACATAATAGAGTTATTTTGTGTTTCTATACATTAACTTAACTAGTATGAAGGAATTGTTTTATAATTCCCAAACCGTTTTAGATTATTCGAAGGTCACACCGCACCAGTCCACCGAACGTTCTTTGTCCACACAAAACCTCAAATCGCTTCATTCTCCGACGACAAATCCGTGAAAATCTGGGATATAGCAACAGAGAAATCCATTATAACATATAACGAACACAATGATTACATCAGAGCCGGAGCCACGAGTCCTACGGCCCCACATACTATCATATCGGGGGGTTACGACAATATAGTGCAAATGTATGACGTTCGGCAGGATAAAAAAGTCCTCTCCTTCGACCACGGGAGCCCCATTGAATCGTTATTATTCTTACAAAGCGGAAGCGTTGTGCTATCTGCCGGTGGAACGGAAATAAAAATTTGGGATCTACTCGGCGGCGGTCGGCTCCTTGGTTGCATCTCACAACACCACAAAACCATCACCTGCTTAAGACTCGCTTCCGACAATAAAAGAATCCTTTCCGGAAGCTTAGATCGTCACGTAAAAATTTACGACGTCAATACCTTTAAGGTTGTGCATACTTTAGATTATCCAAACGCCGTTCTAAGCTTAGGAGTTTCCAAAAACGACGATACCATCGCAGCTGGGCTGGTAGACGGAGTCATATCGATAAGTCGGCGAGAAGAACAGCAAAAGGAAAAGGATGATAAGAAAAGCAAGAAGATTTCCTATAAATTTGCTTCCTACGAAGTCCCGAAAAGTGTCGATGATGTCGTAGCCGAACCGACAAAAGAATTGCAATCACGACATGATGTATGCTTGAGAAAGTTCCAATATGCGAAGGCTTTGGATTGTGCTTTATTGCCGTATGTTATGAACAAACATCCCGAGATCACCGTTAGTGTTATGCAAGAGTTAACCAAGAGAAAAGCGTTAGATCGAGCATTCAGTGGACGGGATTCCAAGTCAGTTTTGCAAATTTTACGATTTTTCCAAAGGTAATGTTTAGAATCTAGTTTTAAATATTTATTAAATTAGTACATTAAAATTAATTATAATGGTAAATATTATTATTATTGTTATAATTATTATTTATATTATAATAATTATTATTTATACTATAATAATTATTATTAATTTATTACTCATTATTAAATTATTTTATTTCAGGAATCTGACAGATTACCGGTTTACAAGAGTGTTGATAGGTGCTTTCAATGTATTCCTGGACGAGTACGAAGAAATATTGCATTTAATGCCACCAGAAGTATTTCAAAGCATAGTGAGCATTAATAAATTAATTAAACAAGAACTAGAATTAGGTGATTCTTTAGCATGTTTGCAAGGTTCCTTAAGTCTGTTGATGACAGGGGCAAATGCTCAAGACACTGTTGTAGACAAAGATGATGGAATTAGAAACCTTCTCCCTAGCAAAGATGCCACTAAAGCGTTTGTTGTAAATGTTACATGACATTAAAAAATAAAGATTTAAGGCTTAAGGTACAATCATTCTCTCTCTTATTTTCCTTAAATTAAAATAAACATTGTTTGGAATGAAAAAATATTGTTTATTTGATCAAATATTTAAATTCTTGTGATTTGTGTGATGTAGTTGCGGAGGGCTGGCACTCTGCAGTAAATTCCTGGATAGTTGGGACTAGCACAACCGTATCCCCAAGAAACGACACCAATCAGTTGCCTTCCCATGACCAATGGGCCACCACTGTCACCCTAAGATTTAAGAAAAAATATATATTATCAACTCATTATTATTCATTACCACCTATGAAAGAATTTTAACTGTAAATATAAGATCAAAGAATAATATGATAAATATCTTAATATTACTACCTCTGTCCGGAAATAGTTGCAACATTTGACTTTTAATTTTGTCCGGAAATAGTTGCAACATTTCGTTATATGTAAGAAAACAAGGAGTTATCAAACAATTATATTTATTTTTAACAAGGAAACATATTTATATTTTAAACATAACAGTTTAACACATTTTAAACGAAACTTTGTAAAAAATTTCGCGCTTGTTGAACTGTTTCTTCAGTACATTTTATGCAATTTTGCAAATTCGACTTACTTCTTAACTTCATTTTACTGATGTGTTGTAACTTGTAATTGTTACATCCATTGTGCAATAAAACAGATTGCATTTCTAATTGATATGATAAGAAAACGTTGTCTAAAGTTTGCCAATTTGAATCCCAGTATGAATTCGTAACTGCCTCGATTAGTTCGTCAATATTGTTTTGTGGTAATTGATGTTGAATCGATTGAATGGAATTGAAAAAACCCAAATCTAACACATTTAAATCGGGACTGTTTGGTGGCTGAGATTTCAAATGTATTTTCCAGCCATCTTCAGTAAATGCATGCACCAAGGCATCGTCGTTTGAAGCCAGATGCGGTTTGGCGTTGTCTTGCTGTATGTATATTATGCTATTCCGCATACTTCTAGGCCATTTCTCACGTATAGCTGGTATCAAATTGTGTAGCATCATTCTTCTCATTTCTTCCTTATTTACAGATTCCACAGGTTGAGTTACTAAAGATCCCTTTGGGCGATTTTTACTATTCCTTTTGGCTGGTGAAGAAGTCACAAATGGCCAAATGCCCAAGTTTCCGTTAAAATAAGTTTTTCTATTGAAGTCCCAGCGTGGTCGAGCAACTGCTGCGAAAAACATTACTTTTAATATGAATTTCTTGCTTTTGCAGTGTCTATATGGATGTTCTTCTTCGGAAGTTATATAAAAATTTCTCTTTGTTTTAGTCATATAAAACCATTTTTCATCTATGTGTATATAATTATACAAATCCTCAAAGTATCCAGACGGCTGCAAAAGACTTAAACAAAATTCAACGCGCTGGCGTTTATTCTCATCGGTCAACAACGGTTTTACAAAACTTGCAACTCTCTTAATTTCTTTTCCTTTTATAAATCTACTATATAATGTACTTTTTGGAATTTGAGATTCATGTGCCAATGTTCTCAATGTGCTTCTTTTGCACAAGGGAATTTTAGACATATTTTGCACTTGTTGACTATAATCTTTTAGCTTACGCCCACATTTCTTTTTATCAGAATCGACGTTAATAACCACATTGTTTTGAAAGAGAATCTGAAGGACATCGACCAAAATGAAGTACCAAGGTATACTGAATTGTGAAACAATCATGTTGAATTGCATGGATTTGCGGACTCTTCAGAACGCGCATACGAGGCATGTGTATACTTGAGAGTGATACTGAAGAATGATCAGGTGAAAACAAATTTGATAGCAGCGAAATCAAGAGTAGCGCCCTCGCGCACCACAACTCTTCCAAGATTGGAACTGTGCGCAGCAGTTTTCAACTTCACTATTTCTTTGAATTTCCGCCACACGATTGGCCACAAATGTGTTCCATATTGCTGGAGTGATTCATCAGTAACCCTTTGTTGGATTAAATCCTCACCAGCAAGATGGAACACATTTGTGGCCAATCGTGTGGCGGAAATTCAAAGAAATAGCGAAGATGAAGACTGGGGGCATGTTTCAACTGAAGATAATCTTGCCGATTTAACAACGCGAGGAGCAGATCCATCTTACTTAGCAAATTCGAAGTTATGGTGGAGCGGTCCTCTATGGTTGCAAGAAGGTGATTTTATTAAACCAAGGGATAACTGTCCTGAGGAACTAACATTCCTGAAGGAAGAACCGTAATTTTGACGATTAATCAAGAATTCAATATCTTCAATTCAATAGATTCTCCAATTTTAATAAATTCTTACGTGTAATAGCTTATATGTACAGATTTTATAATAATATCAGGAAATCAGAAAAAGAGGTAGGATTTTTGACACTAAAGGAAAAACAACATTAAATAACGTGATAAAGTTAGCCCAGAGTAAATGTTTTTCATATGAAATCAAAGCATTACAGAGGTAAGGTGAATTACCGCGAGGCTCAAATATTTCGAATCTAAGTCCTATTTCAGATCAGATTGGCATATTGAGGGTAGGTGGACGACTTAAACATTCGAATTTAGAATTTGATAACAAACATCAGATTATTTTACCGTACAAACACAGTTTGACTGAAATTATTGCTCGTTGGGAGCACGTCAGGACTGGTCACTGTGGTCCGCAGTCATTGTTATATAGTTTGAGACAAAAATATTGACCGGTAAGAGGAACGAGTTTAACAAAGAAAATTTTCAGAACATGCATGAATTGCTTTAAATCTAAACCATCCATAGCAAAAACATATATGGGTGATTTGCCTGGGCAGCGCGTAAATAACAGTACACCATTTCCTGTAGTAGGAATAGATTTCGCGGGACCTTTTCTGACAAAAGAAAAACGTGTTAGGGGTTTTCGATCAAGTAAATGCTATGTTTGTATTTGTACAAAGGCTGTCCACATAGAATTGGTAACCAGCTTGACAACGGAATGTTTCTTAAATTGTTTAAAGAGATGTATCTCGCGACGTGGGATTCCACGGGAAATTTGGTCAGACAATGGAAAAACATTTGTAGCTGCGAATAATAAACTAAAAGAAATATTTGAATTAATAAAAAACAGCGCATATGAAATAGATAATTATACTTCACAGCAAGGCATTTCTTGGCACTTCATTCCCCCTAGAACACCACATTTTGGTGGATTATGGGAGAGCGGGTTAAAATCACTTAAAACTCATTTAAAACGAATCATAGGCGGGAATACTCTTACATATGAAAGTTTTAACACATTGCTGACAGAGATCGAAGCAATTCTAAATTCAAGGCCCATTTCGCGTATGAGTGAAAATCCATTTGATCTGCAACCTCTTACACCGGGGCATTTCATCATAGGTCAACCATTGACAATATTACCGGAACTAAATGTGCATTATGTATTTACGATATCATCGTATAATCAAATTCAACAAATGAAGCAGAGATTTTGGACAAGGTGGAGCAAAGAATACCTCAATCAGCTTCAAACTAGGAACAAATGGCGAAACAGATCTTTAGTGCCAGCGTCGGGAGACATGCTGCTGTTAGTAGAAGAAAATTCACCTCCGTTAACCTGGAGGATGGGATGAATATTGGAGACTTTTCCCGGAGCAGATGGAGAAGTTCGAGAGGCAGAAGTTCAGACAAGCAATGGAATAGTTCGCCGAAGAGTTAAAAAATTTTGCTTGTTACCTATTAATAAAGACAATTTGTAAATTTGAAGACGGTGTCTTTGTTTGTAAATAATTCATATAAAAAATACAGTTCTTTGAAAGTTAAACATTTTAACAGTCACCTTACTTAAAGTATGGAATCAGACTTACGTAGAAGCCGTTCACGCAATTCCCCAAAACTTCGACGCTCGTCAGGTCGAACCACAGATATGCTTTCTTCTTCTTGAATGACCTAATTTGTCTTCTGATTTCTTAAAAAAAAAACTTCTGACATTTGTTTCTGTTAATTTCCCACCAACTTCCCCAGTTTCCTAGCAACCGATCGTTCTCAGATACGCGTGATTCTCACGCCTACTTTGAGTTATTCCAAACATGCGCTATCAATATCAACGCCCCCCTATCCCTACACACATATACTTGGATGACATAAAAACTTAACGAAACAGTTGTTTCAAGTTATTGCTAATGACAAAAATTATTTCGAAGTTAATCAAATGCATTGAATTATTGGCGGTTAGTCCGTTTTGTAATAAAAGAATATGTTAAAATGGCCTGAAGGTATCATTACAGAGAAAGTTAATAATACGGACGAAAGATGGCATGATCATTACTCTGAAAATGGACAAAACCAAAATCAAAAAACCAACGCCACGATGAAAAGGTAAATAGTAAGATAGTTTGTTTTGTTCTTGAACTGTTTGATATGCATGTGGATAGCGTTCTTCGGTTTTCGTCCTTTAATTTAAACGAAATGCCCTAATTTAAATTTTCTTATTGTTTCATCCTGACGCGTTTTGCCTTGTGCACAGTTTCTTCAGAGTACATTGAAACGTGGAAATTAACTTAAATTGTCAAAAAAATTGTTTTCTACTTGGAATAAACTCATGCCTAAAGAAAGATATATGCAAGGGTTTTTTAGTTGGAAACCAGCTAATAAGAGAAGTTTCATATTTAGAAATGTGAAGGAAATAAGGGGTCATCCATTAATTCCTTAAGGGTTTAGGGGATAGGGGGAAAGTTGGCCAAAACTTTGCGAAGCTTTACAGGGGGATCTTACAAAGTCTTATGTAGGGGCAAGGGGGGGGTCCTAAATGGGCAAATCCGTCCTTACGTAATTAATGGATGATCCCTATCTTACACTCATGTATTAACAAGAGCTTATCTAAAGCGATGCATTAGAATACGTGATCAATTAATCGCGCCTAAAATTGAACAAGTTCAATTTAAATCGCCGCGACTAGAGAGGGTGCATTCGGCTTAGAGATCGGGTAGTAGAATTACTCGAATTACTCTACTCCCACATAAAGAAGAACGTATTACATGGATTTAAAAACGCAATAGAGTAATTCGAGTATGCTCGGAGTTACTCCGATCGCTATGCCGAATGCACCCAAAGAGTCGCCAATGCGACATGGCATTTGCGATTAGCTTGTTACACGATGCATTTCCATGGCAACTACTGGAGACGCGGCGATTAGTAGCTTCCTGTAACAGCCGCTAGTGTCTTAATAGCCCTGGGTTTCTTTGAATTATTTTCAAACCTTTAATGTCTTAATAGTCCTAGGTTGCTTTAGCTCATTTTAAACCTGTATGCTCGGTTGTACCAACAGGTACATTTTTAAATTTAAAATTTGAATGGACGAACAGTTTTAAATATCTCATCGATTGGGAGTTTGGAGTTGTTGGATACAGGGTGATTTTTTAGTACTGAGGCATAACAAATTTGAATTTGAATCCGCCTTGTTCTAATAAAGTACCTAACTAAAATTTGACCTTGCCAGGATTTTGGGTATAATGGGTTGCATAATTTAAACAGTAGTATAATTAGTTGCATAAGTTTAAGATGGTTTACTTTAGGTAAGGAATAGGTGAACATTTAACCCTTTCCAATCTTATTCTTGTGCCAACCTCATATTCCCCAACTCTTATTTATTTTTTACTAAAAGTGGCTTGGTATTTGTAATTAACCTACAGTTTTAAATAAGCAAAACACAAATGTGGCCTGCCGATAAAAATTCGCACATGTGGTACTAGTCTACTGTGGAACGAGTACCCCAAGAGCATCCGAATGCAATAAAAGTTAGTTTTGATTGGTAAAATTTATTAAAACGCCCCGGAAGTTAGTATCGGACCTAGTCCGACATTGGAGCTATGCTCGAAAGTCGTGATGTCGGGACAGGTCTGACATTGGATCAGAAAGGATTAAAATAATATCCAATTTTCATGTACATGAAAGTTTATTTTTTAATAAAGCATTGAATATCTGCGTAATTGTTATGATATAATTATTAAGTTACAGAATTATATGATCATTATAGGTAGAATTAGTAACAAATGATTTTAAAACTCTTATATAGAATCAAAGTTTT
The DNA here is from genome assembly GCA_033557875.1 of Quadriops clusia. Taxonomy (NCBI): domain Eukaryota; kingdom Metazoa; phylum Arthropoda; class Insecta; order Coleoptera; family Hydrophilidae; genus Quadriops; species Quadriops clusia. Next base: position 1,676 of record JAWQRP010002342.1, on the reverse strand, counting down.
AACAATTTATGTTGATCTTATCGCTAACATATGGTATGTAAATATATTTTGTTACAATGTCATCGTTCAACCCTTCAAAGGTAAAAATAAAATTACAAGTAGCATTATGAATATTAGACAACTTTTTCATGATCATTCCTTCCGCAGTGCAACAATATCGTAAACTGACACTATTTATTAACTTTTTCAAAGAAAATTTATACTTGACAATCAACTGATTTTATAAACCTATTGTGTAATGGTCTTACTGAACTAAAATTAACTTATAACAAAAATATCATGATACAAGATTAAGTAAACTAGACTAACTTAACTTAATGTTACCTTTTTTTTACCGTAGAGAACATGGTCATTGAGCAGAAATGATTATCGTAATTAATTCTATCAATTTTATAATAATGTAGTATTATAATACTTTATTTATAAAAATGTTTTCCTTGGACATTAAGAAAATATATTAATTTCCATGCTGAAGAAAAATCACAACAGCTTTGAAATGTTCATACACACCAAATAAAGGATGATTTTTCATAGAGTATAATTTAAAATAATTCCAATTCCAAATAATTTAGAAACAAAATAGCTGATTACAGTGGCTACAAAAGAAAACAAAAACTGTTTGATTACAATAAATGTTGGAAGTGCCTTTCATTGACATCTATACATAAATTAATTCGCCTTATCATGTTGGCGAATATTGTCTGTAGCATGTTCGCATTGATGTCAACACAAGCATCACGAATGACTTCTTATAACTCATCAATGTCAATAGGCTGGTGCTCATAAACTGTATCTTTCAGGTACCCGAAAATAGAAAAATCTAATGTTGTCAAATCTGGTGATCGAGCTGGATATTTATTTTTAGAAATCAATCGATCACCTGGAAAATGGCGACTTAAAAAATTGGCCACATGTGCAGGAGCATTGTCCTGTTGGAAGAAGTCATTCTGACGCTCATGCTCATCTAATGCTTCCAGAAATGGAGTTAATAGTTGCTCCCTGTACCTGTGCCGTTACTGTGTCATGGAAGAAGATCGGTCCTATCAGCCCACTTCGTGATCCAGCAAGAAACACTCCTATTTTAAGAGTACGTAACTCCCTCTCAATGAACACATGAGGGTTTTCGGCACTCCATACTCGATAGTTATGATTGTTCACGTAACCATCGATGTGGAACCAGGCTTATCCACTGAAAAATGCTACATTTAGATTTTCATCTGTAAAAAGTTCTCTAGCCCACACACAATATCGAACTCTGGCTTCAAAATCTTGCTCTTTTATGTGATATAAAACATTTACCTTGTAAGGTCGCATCTTGAGGTGTTTTCGAAGCACCCTCCTGGCTGTTGAGTAACAGTCCAGTGCAACCACTTACTTTTCGGATCGATGTATGGGGATTATCATCAACCACCTCCCTAATTTCATCGACAACATCTTCGCTTACAGATGGCCTGCCCGATGAAGGTCTTCTTCCCATCGTGCCATGTGTTTCGAATTTTTCGATGGTTCTACGAATACGTTGTCGCAGAGATTTTTCTTCCATATTCTAGTCCGGAAACTGTTGTAAGAACTCCTCCGCGCAAGTCTCTTGCGAATATTTTACTTCACCATTTTCTACACGCTTGGTGCCGTAATACGTTTTTATTATAAAAATGTTTTCTTCCAAACTGAAGACC
>JAWQRP010002341.1:0-15848 GCA_033557875.1 Quadriops clusia | reverse complement strand
TCAAACAAACATTTTCTCCCAACTCTCCAACAAATTCCTCTAAAAAAGGAGTCAACATGTTATATCAAAGAAAAGAATTTTAACATTTAAAAAATCCTCACCTTTTAATCGAAATTTTTAAAACAAATTGAAATGTTATAGAAACAATTCTGCAATTTTTCTTTTTTTATAATAAAAGCACTCTCAAGTAGACAAATAACTACTAACCGAAAACTATTCCTAGTAATTTGATTGACTTAAAGGTCAATTTTATTTACAACCAATCACAAATCTCTAAACTAAATTATTTTTAACATCAATCATTAGCAATAAACAAATCAAAATAAAAAATAAAGTTAAAAACAAAGAAAATTTTCATTTTACAATCAAAGTTTCTATAAACGATCAAAATAATAAAAAATTAATTTTTTATTATGAATCACTTTTTATATATATAAAATGCCCATCTAAATAGTATTAATACCTTTTTTTTTTTTTTTGGTATTTACATAACACTTATGTGTCTATTTATTATTTGCGTATTATTTGCACATACTTACAATTTAATTTAATATACTATGTAGTTAATCTCTCGCATTATATCTACTAACAATAAGTATTGGCTCTATCAATGTAAATATCTCCGAGGAACTACAATATAAGTTTTCTCATTAAACTCGAAGGAAACAGTCCCACAAAAGAAGATATATATATATAGATATATATAGTCAATTAATTACGTTTTATTGTGTTACTACATATCTAAATTCTCAATACCCAAAGAATTTATTTTATGATGCTGTACAATGGATTCTAAAGAAATGAAACATATTCAAAATAAGGGATATTCAAAATAAGGGAAGAGTACGGGCTGAACGGGACGAGACGTGACGTTCTTTTAAGAAAAAACAATTGAAAAAATTAGTGGATAAACTCTCTTGTTAATAATATAAAATGATCTGTGAAATATAAATGATATGTAAAATATACATAAAATATATATCAATGATCTGTAAAATACAAATGATCTGTAAAATATAAATGAAGAAAGTAAGTAAGTACATATATATAGCTAACCTAGAGAATGAACGAACGACCGTTTCACCACATGAAGGCGTGGGAGTGTTTCTGAACCTCGACTGAACATCTACCAGGGCTGCAGAACCACCAAGAAGGCTCCAATCAATATTCCTCGCAGATCAGAACGCAAGAAGGTTGGAGAAGGCGACTCGTCGCTTTTCCCATGCCATCGCCTCAAATCTGCGTGGAAAGGGGGCTAAAGAGGACAAAACGAAAGCAAAGTCGACGACTCCTGTCCTATCATCACCTGCGAGATAGTGGACGAGCCAGCGACTGGTCGCCCATTGACCAGTGGCGAAGGAGCGACCGGATCGACACTTGTCAGAGTGACATGACTGACAGAAGTTGCCGGAGTTGAGATCCTTCCCGAGTAGGAGCGCATAAGGTCGAAGATGTAGACGAAGGAAGCGGCGGCAGATGGCGGGAGCGTTTTCGCACCCTTGATCTCTCTTCCTTGCTCTTTCTCCCTCGTATTTCTCTCTCGGTCTTTCTCCCTCGCTCTCTCTTTCTCGCGCTGTCTTCCTCACTCTCTCTTCCTCGCTCTCTCTTCCTCGCTCTCTTTTCCTCGCTCTCTCTTCCTCACTCTCTCTTCCTCGCTCTCTCTTCCTCGCTCTCTCTTCCTCGCTCTCTCTTCCTCGCTCTCTCTTCCTCGGGCTCTCTTCCTCGGGCTCTCTTCCTCGCTCTCTCTTCCTCGGGCTCTCTTCCTCGCTCTCTCTTCCTCGTTCTCTCTTCCTCGCTCTCTCTACCTCGCGTACTCTTCCTCACTCTCTCTTCCTCGCTCTGCCTTAGCCTTCGTTTCTCCATCTCCCTCGTCACTCCGTTACCCTAGCCTTGCCATCTCCCTCACCGTGGTGTCGCCTTCGCTCCGCCATTGCCCTCGTCCAAGTTCCTCACTAATTTATGCAAAAATTATCGGAAATTAAGCAGGAAACTTAACAAAGAAACAGAACTCTGAGGAGTGACTCGAGGCGCGACGGCCCTGGAGCCGCTTCCAGAAATCCGCGTGGAATTCCTGGCATTTCGGTCGAGCAAAGGGGTAAGACGATCACGAATTTTCGATGTTAGGTGAACATGACGGCTCAGGAGGTCGCCACAAGAATTCCTCGGCAAACAGGTGCTCAGCATTACTACCACATATATTTGCTACTACCACATTATATGTACTGTATCCTTTTAGGGGCCAACGTGTAGTAAATACAACGTCGTTGAGTAAATAATACATATGTACCTCATACTACATTATGTATGCTGATACCTATAGTTAGGCCTACCTATAGTCCTACCTATATTAGGTACATGTGTGGTGCCCTGCAAATAGGCACCCAAATAAAATATGTTCTCCTAATTATTATGAATTACACGTATAAAACAAATATTGTTGTATTGTACACGTTACAATACCGATGATAATTATATAACTTTAATTTTTGTAAGCGTTTGTTTATTCTTCAAACGTGAGGGGACAAAAAAAATTCTAGTTATTTTGTCGGCTTGTGGAAATTTCTGTTGGATTAAATCCTGCGTCAGATTGGTCCTCCACGGTCATGGGAAGCACGCAGCATGCCTCCAGCTGGCACGTGACGCGTGGCCTGTGTGGGATCTTTACCAGAGCAACAGAATCCGAAGAAGATTACATTTCACGCATTTGTTGCACCGCATGTACGCACTGGAATAACTTGTTTCATGTCCAGTTGGCTTCATTACCGAGGCTCATATCAGGGGGACCAATATGGTAATTATTGGCGATGGTGTAATGATTGCTGTGTAATAATTACATACTGGGTAATAAGTTAGGGTGACATAAAATTAGACTGTAAAAGTTAGACTGGAATGATTGTTAGACTGTAAAGATTAGACTGAAAAGATTATACTGTAAAGATTAGACTGTAAAGATTATACTGTACAGACTATACTGTAAAAATTAGACTGTAAAAATTAGATTGTTAAGATTATACTGTGAAGATTATACTGTCAAGATTATACTGTAAAGATTGTACCGTAAAGATTGCATTGTAAAGATTATACTATAAAGATTATAAACATTACAACGTAATTGATCTTAAATTTGAAATATGAGAATAACAATTCTATTCCTATATTTCAGTTTTCATAATTCGAAACTTTTCTTAATTACACAGACTTCAAATTCGCGCCTTCGGCGCTCGTTTTTTAAGACACTTAACTAAAGCTTCTAACATTGATCTGCACTATACTTAAGATAAAAATTTTTTAAGACAAATATTTTTTAAGATGAAAATTTTTTAAGATAAATGTTTTTTAAGATGAAAATTTTTTAAGATAAATATTTTTTAAGATGAAAATTTTTTAAGATAAATATTTTTAAGATAAAAATTTTTTAAGATAAATATTTTTTAAGATAAAAATTTTTAAGATAAATATTTTTTACGATAAATATTTTTTAAGATAAATATTTTTTAAGAAGGAATATTTTTAAAATAAATATTTTTTAAGATGAAAATTTTTTAAGATGAAAATTTTTTAAGATAAATATTTTTTACGATAAATATTTTTTAAGATAAATATTTTATCACTAAACGAAATCCTTTAGATTTATTAAAATTTTTCGCATATGATCTTAAATTTGAAATATTTCAAATTATTCTCGTATGAGAATATTAATTCTTTTTTGTATTTTAGTTTCAATAATAACAAACTTTTCTTAATTAGTCATGTAATTTTCATAGCCTCGATTATTCAATCTTTGTTTATCCAGCTTCTGCTTTAATATTTGTTGCTTACAAATATTTTTTAATTATGAAAAGTTTTTAGTTACCGTAATATAAAATTTACATTAGCAGCTAGAGCACAATTACCCAAGATATAAGAACAACTTTTAACAACTGATGGGAGTTTATTAATGTCGAGTAACAATTGAAACAACTTTATAACTGTAATACTCTACGTATTAAACGAGGTCTTACTGCAAACACCAATGATTTCACAAGAAACTCATATTAAAACGAAAAAAAGAGACACACGACAAAAAACAACAGAGTTTTTAAGTAAACAAAAAATAATCAACTTGGTCACACCTCAGAGAACTAACGACGACGGCCATGAGATGAAATTGCTGTAAAATTGCACTTATGCAAAATGAGCCTGTACGGGTTAATTAAGGCCAATTTAACTAACGTAGGTAGTTCAACTGAAAAAAAAACATTTTATTCGTTTGTCAACAGTTGAACAAAAGGCAGCTCTCCCACAAATTAAGGGCGGAAACTCAGGGGGTTACCGCGTAATATAATAGCACATGAAGCATAATATTTTACAGTTACGGCAGCTTTTAAGTACAGCAAGGTCGCAATAGTAAATCTAGGTTAGCACTCCTAGTGCCTAGGGCCGCACCCTGAACGCTAGACGTTAAAACTGCTTCCTCTGTTGTTTGATTCTCAAACAATCGAGCGCCGCAATTATTTCAACCAGGTTAGAGTTTTAGAGAAGCGTTTCTTTTAGTATTCTCTCATAAAGATAAAGATAAATTGTTAAATATAAATATAATGTAATAATATAATAATAATATGATAATAATATAATAAAAATATAATAATAATATAATATTAATAATATAATATTAATAATATAATATTAATAATATAATAATAATATAATAATTAATAACCGAATATTAATAATAAACCTATTGTCGAAATACATTTAATAAGTATTGTACATACCTACATGAGTACATACGAAATTTTTGACAACCCCCCGTACATGCAAATTCAAATCGCCCGCGCAAGTCCTTCCGCAGCGCTTTTTAGCGCTACAATTTTAGCCTCAATTTTATGCTTTGCGAGACATTTTATGTCAAAAACCTTAAGATAACGCTTTAAACTTATAGAACAAAGAATAGTTTTACCTGGAAATTGTCCCAGAAAGTCGTTATGACCGAATTTAGAACTGTCATTTTGACCGGAGTTTGACGTTTCGCACTTTTAATCAAGGCGCGTACTTCTTCGTTTTCTTACGAAATGTCAAAGTATATAATGCATTGAATTCTTATGGGAGCTTTGGCGGGAGGTTCAAATGTGCTTACTACAAGGGGTGTTCGGAAAGTTATGACCTGCTGATTGATATAATATGGTAATGAATATTATATTGTCTTTTAATATTACGTATAATTTTGATTACGTATAATTTTGATTACGTATAATTTTGATTATGTATAATTTTGATTATGTATAATTTTGATTACGTATAATTTTGATTACGTATAATTTTGATTACGTATAATTTTGAGTACGTATAATTTTGACCACGTATAATGTTTTTTAACGTTATAATGGAGTCTTCACGCGTAGAATTAAGTTATTGACCTCCGAGAATAAGGCCAGAAATGCAATTTCCGTACAAAGAAGTGCAATAAAGGCCTTAACGGCGGACGGCCACATATCATCAGGGTTTTATAACCTGCCAGAGTTGACATTTACAAATGCACTGGAGCATGTCGCCTTATGCTCTTATTCTCCATAACATTATCGCTCCCTAGCCTCACGCAAACGAACGTGTCATCACTTTGCGGCGAGAAATTGGAGTTGTAAAGGCAAATGTCCTTATTCGTTTTGATTGCCTGTCCCTTTGTGGATAATTTAGGGGGGAGATAAATGCCAGTTTTATTTTGATTCTTTTGCTTTATTTTGGTTCTTTTGCTTTATTTTCATTATTTTGTTTTATTTTGATTCTTTGGCTTTATTTTCATTGTTTTATTATTTCGCAAAGGATATCTAATAATGAGGTATGCTTCGTGTATATACCTAAGAGAAGGTTTAGGACACAAGTTAGATAACTAAAATTTTTGGACTTTATAATGTAATCGTGTTCCTTGTTTACCTCCGGCTATCAAGTAGTCGGCTTGGATGTAGTAAAAGCCGCATATAAACAAATCATGGCCCAAAGTTTACACCAACTTATATTGATAGCGGGCCATTCCGAACTATAGTGCACACTAAAGCGGGCCCGAAATAGCTCCCCTGCGTCACTCTATCTAATTTTGACTCGGTGGCAGTGACCTAATTATTTATTTCATCATTTGGGAGAATTTTGCTTTTTGATTTATCGGATCATCGGAATCTCGGGGACGAGCTATGCCACGGTTTTGCGTGGGAAAACAAAACGATGCTGCTTTAAGTATCTGATGACTTTAAGTATAAGATTAATTTAAAGTGTAAGATTAATTTAAAGTATAAGATTAATTTAAAGTAAAAGATTAATTTAAAGTATAAGATTAATTTAAAGTATAAGATTAATTTAAAGTATAAGATTAATTTAAAGTATAAGATTAATTTAAAGTATAAGATTAATTTAAAGTATAAGATTCATTTTAAGTTTGAGATTAAGTTTAATTTTATTGTTGCTATATATTTAATTGGTCGGACATCTGGCTAATTCCTCAGGATTACAAGAAGCTCAATTAGCGATTGCATTAAGAATCCTACGATGATAATTGGTCATTAGAAATACTTGAGATGATTGCCGCTATTATTAAGTATAGTACATACTAGTAGATTGTTAAATACTAATAGATTGTTAAATGAATTAGCCGCACTAAATTGCTTAATCTTCCGGTTTCCTGTTCGCGTGGACAAGAGTTGTATTGTATCGAAATGTTTATGTAATAAAAATTGATCCTCGCGGTAGAATATGAAGCTTAGGTTGATCTCGACTGTGCTTAGTAAATATTATAATTAACGCCTGTGCTTCATTCATCAATCAGTGATGACTTCATCCATCCTCGAAACGATTTTTAGGTGTTGTTTGTTTAGTTCCACTGCGGCCTACATACCTATTAATTTTGAAGATTTATGCAAGTGCAGAAATGCATCGTCCGTTTAATTTAGCATGTCGTCTTATTTCTCTTTACTTTTATTTTTCTTACAAAAATTGGAATCCGAAGGTGGTGTAATGACGCAGCTATCGGTAATGTGACATCTGAGTGAGATGCACCAAATATCCAAAGAGTGTATCATCTTTGAATCACTATCCAGGAAAATTTATTGTTTGTGTGGATGGATCTCGCTATTGGCAGGTGTTCAACGTTCTATAATTACTGAAATTCGCACGGGACGGCTTATTTAAAAATCTACCTACACCTGTTGAGTTCTCTAGTGAGTAGGTCGGGAGTAATGGACAGGGTAGGTTTGCACTTTTCGTTTTCTTTTAGTGATAACTTATTCTATTTTCATATTTATTTTTTATTTATATATTATTTTTTTTATTTATATATTTACTTTCGGTTCTTGTAAACCTATTTTCAGTTAATGTAAATCTATTTTCATTTTACTTCGTTTTATGCAAACATCAATTGAATAAATCAAGTGGTCCTTTATTCAAGTGTAATAATATATTTTTACTCTAAATCCAAACATTACTCACCAGCTTTTCTAAAAGCCGTGCGTAAGCGAGCGAAACCGATCCAAGAAGGCTTCCAAAAATCGGTTGCCTTCCTGGTAAATTAAATGTCCGGAAAATTTAAACGACACGGACATCTTATTAGTTTTCTTATTACGAATGGCCGAAAATATCCGGTGTGAATAATTATAGGCACACCTAAGAATATGCTAGACTGTATAATAACGTCCTGGCAAAGCAATTCTCGAAGATATATTGGCTGTCATGTTCGCTTGGAGAGGCGTATGACAAGATTTTCAGGTACACACCAACACAAGATTCATCATATCACTTTAAGACTTTCTTGCTCTTCTCGTTCTTTTTTATAAGAATAAATATACGAGTATACTCCTATACGAGTATACTTCTATATACGAGTTAACTCCTATATACGAGTTAACTCCTATATACGAGTTAACTCCTATATACGAGTTAACTCCTATATACGAGTTAACTCCTATATACGAGTTAACTCCTATATACGAGTTAACTCCTATATGCGAGTTAACTCCTATAGAATAAGAATAAAACGAACAGGTGACTTACCAAAAATGGAAAAGTAAAATAGCTGAATCCTGTTGTTCATCCTATTTTCTATCGATGTACTTCTACATATAAGATAAATATTAGCTTAAAAGAAAACCGAGCACTAGAATTGCAAGAGTACTGAAGAAGCTGAAGTTTCAAAGTTGCATTACAAACACTAACGAAGCAACAAGCGCACTAATTCAAAGACATTCCGTATAGTCCAGTATAAGGGCTTCAATTTTAGATTCGAATTAGTTTGAATTAAAGGGCAGCCGCACAAATTTCTTTCAATTTCCTCGAGCGGGTAAACCGAGGGAAGCCTTCAAAATAAGCACAAAACAACTCGTATGCGTGTCCCGCTTTCGCGCACTGACAGCAAATCCTGAAATATTTCTGTGGCGTGTTTTCGCGAAGGCAGAAATCGCTTTTTAGCAGCCAAACCTTTCGTCTGCTTTCAGTCCTCGTGCTCCTGAACGAACGGCGCAATCTCTGCACCATCGCGATCTCTGTCTCTCTCTCTCTATCTCCCTCTCTCAATCTCTCTCTCTCTCTCTCTTTCATTCTCTGTATCTCTCTCTCATTCTCTGTATCTCTCTCTCATTCTCTCTCTCTATCTCTCTCTCTCATTCTCTCTCTCTATCTCTCTCTCTCTCATTCTCTCTCTCTCATTCTCTCTCTCTCATTCTCCCTCTCTCATTCTCTCTCTCTCATTCTCTCTCTCTCATTCTCCCTCTCTCATTCTCTCTCTCTCATTCTCTCTCTCGATCTCTCTCTCTCATTCTCCCTCTCTCATTCTCATTCTATCTATCACTCTCTCTCATTCTCACTCTATCTATCTCTCTCTCTCTCTCTCTCTCTCATTCTACCTCTCTCTCTCTCTCTCATTCTCCCTCTCCTTCTCATTCTCCCTCTCTCTCTCTCTCGCTCTCATTCTCTCTCCCTCTCATTCTCTCTCTCTGTCTCCCTCGGCTGGCACGTGTGGGAGGAGCTGTCAAAACGCGAACCACGCTTCATTGTTTATATCAAGACGTTGTAAAGTCTTGCTCTGGTAAGAATGATTGCTCTAAATATAGGGCAATCGAGGCTAAATTTACATCGATGGATGTTGTAGGTATAGAGGTTCAAACATGATCAAACTGACGTAAATGTTACATAAAAAGAATTGTATTTATCACTTGTACATAGGAAACTTGATTAATGAATAGTTATTATTAGTATATACTTAAGTAGATATGTAATAATCAAACCACCATAGATGTTCTTAAACAAAAGAAAAATAATGAAAATGTAGGTAATTCCTTGTCGCTCAAAAATTCCAAATTTGTTACTCACTGAACTCAAAAATTTAAAAAAAAAGTAGTGAACACCTTTTAAACTGCCACAAACCCTCACACACATTACACAATTACATAATTTTAGTTCGTAAAACGAATTATTCACGTAATAACACATATTATCAGTAAGAGCACAGAAAAACACTAAACTGTAAATATGTCAGTTTGACATTTGCAGGTATTTTAGTTTTTCCACTAAAAGCTGTATGTTGGCAGCCATGACGGTGGTTATTTTTTAAACCTTTAAGTAACTATTATAGCGATATCCTACGATTAGACATACATGGCTATTGCGATTTTCCTATATACTCTCAAATAACGCAAATTATCGGCACAGATACACAATAATGCATCTGCATACACGTAAACTTATTATTCTCTACATATGCACATCGAACCGTACACGAGTAAATCCAAAAATTACATTGCTGACCAAATATAAAAACATTAGTTACTTACAGGACTTAAAAATTTTGTAGAGAAGTAGAGGACGCCTATCAAACTGCTACAATCCAACTCATACACTCACACACGCGCGTAATTACATAATTTTTATTCATAAATAGAAATATTCGCATAATAGCACATAATATCAACAATAACAAAACAATATTAAACCCGTTGACTAAACCGTTATACGGTTGTCATTTTGACATTTGCAGGTATTTTAGTTTTTCCCCTAAAAAGCGTATGTAGGCGGCCATGACGGCCGCCAACTTAACGCAGTGACAATTTGAAAATTTATTATTGCAGTTTGTTGTTCTAAAATGTTTACTTTTTATACCATTTTATAAAGAAAATATAGACACGCAAAAAATGAACTCTAAAATTACAACAACAATGAAAATCCAACTTAATATGATAATGCTTATACGTCTGTCTATACATATTATAGTACATATGTGATTATAATAATCCCAGTAATAATATTACAATCCTTGCAATAATCACATATAATGTGCTAACTATAAAATTACTAACGATTTAACACGCTATAATGGATTTCGCGAATTACTCTATACATAAATATTATCACTTACATACGTATATATATGTGACATGTATTATATGCACTGTTTTGTTAATGTAAACAAACATCTCATACGATATACTACAAAATAAATATAGTACTTACTTCCTAACAATCAGGAAAACAAAATAGAGCACACGACAGGAAATTCGAGTAGATAAGATTAATAAAGTAAAAATCTAATAAATCTGAAGATTATCGCTAAATCTGAACAATATAGATAAAACAAACTTAAATACACACACACATATATATAATAATATTGATATTTGTTGTCGATCTCTATAGTCATATAACAGTGATCATATCACAGATAAGTCATATCATTAAAACACATACAATTGCTTACATTACATTACCAGATATTCATGCACGACAAGGATAATGAATATAAGCATTGAATAAGTAGTGAATAAGTAGTGTACACTACTTATTCAATGATATAAGTAACTATGTTCGTCAGATTAGTAGAGTAATTTAATTTTTTATTAATTAATTATTATATTTAGGTATATTGTCCAGTAATTAAACAAAGTTGTAAATTTGTTTTAAAATAGTTCTTTATTTTATTGTTGTTTAGCTTTCGGTCATGTTTACAACATTATCAAAACTACAAAAAATAGACACGGCAATTAGTAAATATATAGTTATAATGTAAAACTATCTTACCTATAACAAAATTAAGATATTAATATATTTTCTTTTAATTACAAATAATTTTGATTGACTTTTGATATATTTGTTTATAAATATTTGTATAATCTTGTTTATAAAGTTATATGTCTTAATAGGCAACTAGATAAAATTATGGTATGAAATATTCAAATAAGGTACAAACTATAGGTAAAATTGTTTCTTATAATGAAAGATAAATAACTATTATATATTATAACTTTAAAAAATATTTAAAACTTTAAAAAATATTTAAAACTTTAAAAAATATTTAATCACATTATAATAAATATTATTTTTAAGTTAAAGTTGAGAAAGATTTAATTTTATTTTTATTATATAAATGAAAAAATTAAGTGTAAACTAAGCTAAGATATTCTACATCTCTTTTATAGTTAAGTGTATTATTGTTATTTCTTATGTGGCACATTTCTAAAAATTAAATGTATTATTATGATAATTAATTATCTTTTCTTTTAAATTATCTTTGTGTTTTCAAAGTCTATATCATGTAACGTCTCATTTACATGGTTGTTTAGAGCAGTAGCATCAGGTCTATTTTTAATTTCTTGTCTATGTTGCCCTATCCGTTGTCCTAATCTTTGTTTAGTTTGTCCTGTGTATTTATATGCACTTCCTTTACAATTAATTTCAAACTTTACAATTAATTTCAAACTTTACAATTAATTTTAAACTTTACAATTAATTTCAAACTTTACAATTAATTTCAAACTTTACAATTAATTTCATAAACAACTCCACTTTTTTGCATGTTACGTGTTGGATCGTTTAAATTTGTAAAATATTTTTTATAATAGGATTTTTATTACAAAACGCTATTTTGAAGTCATATTGTTTAAATAAATTTGTTATGGTAGATGATAATCCTTTAACGTTTCTTAGAGATTTATATATTATTTTTGGTTTTGAAGTAGCTTGTGGAGGATAATATGGAAAGTCTGAATTAAATATTAGTTTATTTAGTAAATTTTGTTTATTTAGTAATTTTTTTGGATAAGCGTTGTTTCTAAGGATGTTAAATAGTTTGTTAAGGAGGAAGGAAGGATGGCAAATCTTTATTATTCTATTTTTTAAACCTAAAGTAACGTTATTTTTTTGAGATTGAGGATATTGTGAGTTAAAGTGTATATATCTACCAGAACTAGTTTTCTTTTGTTTAATAGAATAATGTTATGTTATTTCTTATTACTAATGTATCAAGAAATGGCACTGCACGGTTTTCTTCCCTTTCTACTGTGAATTATAACTTTTCATGGAAACAATAAAAAAATTTTAAAGTTGTTTAAATTTCATTTGCTGGACAGCACATAATATGTCATCAACATATTGATAAAGAAACGGAATCTTAAAGGGTAATTTGGCAATGCAATCTTTTAATAGGTAGTTCATAACAATTTCTGCCAACATTGGACTTACTTTACTACCCATTGGTGTACCAAAGACTTGTCTATAAACTTGTGAATTAAAAGAAAAAAATGTCTTATCAAACATGAATATCATTACATTATCTAGTTCTTGTATAGATGTTGTACTAAAATTTTGTATTTACTAAATAAACTAATATTTAATTCAGACTTTCCATATTATCCTCCACAAGACACTTCAAAACCAAAAATAAATCTCTAAGAAACGTTAAAGGATTATCATCTTCTATAACAAATTTATTTAAACAATATGACTTCAAAATAGCGTTTTGTAACAAAAATCCTATTAAAAAAAAATGTTTTACTAATTTAAAAGATCCTACACCTAACGTGCAAAAAAAGTGGAGTTGTTTATGAAATTAATTATAAAGTTTGAAATTAATTGTAAAGTTTGAAATTAATTGTAAAGGATGTGCATATAAATACACAGGACAAACTAAACAAAGATTAGGACAACAGATAGGGCAACATAGACAAGATATTAAAAAAAGACCTGATGCTACTACTCTAAGTAACCATGTAAATGAGACGTTACATGATATAGACTTTGAAAATACAAAGATAATTAATTATCATAATAAGACATTTAAAAGAGAATTTTTAGAAATGTACCACGTAAGAAATAACAATAAATTAATATCTTAATTTTGTTATAGGTAAGATAGTTTTACATTATAACTATATATTTACTAATTGCCGTTTCTATTTTTTGTAGTTTTGATAATGGTTGTAAACATGACCGAAAGCTAAACAACAATAAATTAAACAACAATAAAATAAACAACAATAAAATAAACAACAATAAAATAAAGAACAATTTAAAAACAAATATACAACTTTGTTTAATTACTGGACAATATACCCAAATATAATAATTAATTAATATAAAATGAAATATTGTGTCCACTATAATTGATAATAGAGTAATTTAAATTTTATTTATTGAAATAGTAAACAGGCTTTCAAGATTTAATTTATATCCTCCTCGCGATTATGCAACCAAGTATACATATGTAATAGAGAGTTGATAACCCAAAAGTAACCAACATACATTGACTCTAATAAAACTTAAATCAAGAAAATATTACAGAAAATGAAAATTGATAAAAACAAAAGTGATAGGAATATAATAGTAAAAATAAAATTTATAAATACTTTATTTTATTTATATATCTTTAAAAATAAAATTCTTAACACCCTTAACATCTCCGATCGTGATCCTATTAGCATCAAAGAAATATGAATCTCCACTTAATATACGCCAACGTTTCATAATAAATATATAAACAAGTGTTTTGAAAATAACTTTCGGTTTTTTCATGTTCAAGTGCAATAGAATTCGAGGCATTCGTAACCTTGGCATGTAGCCAAAGCTTTATTTTTATAGCTTTATTGCACATATCCTTAGTTATATACGAAGTAATGTTTTGAACAAAGTAACGTTGCGAATAAAGTAATGATACAAAGTAACTTTACGTACAAAGTAATTTTACGAACAAAACATTACAAAGGAAGGGTAATAACAAAAACCAAACAATTACTGTAAATTCCTTTAATACTCTTTATATGAGTAACAACGCATTACTACAAAGCATTGATTTTAAGATTTATACTATATCATTTACAAATGATAACTATCGTTTTAGATGATTACTTCTTCTATAGATGATAACTTTTTCTATGGGCGATATCTTCTTCTGTAAACGATAACTTTATCTGTAAACGATGACTTTATCTGTAAACGATAACTTTATCTGTAAACGATAACTTCATCTGTAAACGATAACTTCTCTCCTAGACGATAACTGCTTCTTTCTTATCAAAATACACTTCCTTAATAGCAATCTTAGCGAGGCTCTTCACGTAAACTCCTCCCTTGTTAATCCACAACTCGACGAGGATCGCCTTGAACTCTTTCCCGTCTAAATTCTTCTTCAAGAACACGCAATCTTCTCTTTCTTGGCAATCGGCAGCGAATTCCCTATCTCCGAGGAACTTAACGAGACATTTAACTTTGCTATACATAATAGCGTTTCCACCTTCTTCTTGGAAAATAACTCTCGGAGTATCGTTTTCACACAAATTGTAGCAAAACATCACCGGAGTGATTCTCTTGCATTTCCAACATTTTTTCTCGTCCCCTGGCGAACAGTTTGCGAGAAGTGGCTCTCCGATCGGAATGGTGCCCAAAAAGTCGACAGGCATATTGAGTTGAAAAATTTTCTTTCGGGGACCCACAATTCCGATGAATCGAAAAATTGATGTTATTGAGCCTCCGATGAAGTTGTAAGTTGATCGGATAGCTCCGGCTACTGCACTGATTATTCCCATTTCACTTTTGAATTTTGTTACGATTTAATGTAAAATTTGTGATATAACGTATAATCAATAAATATATGATCAATAAGTATATGATCAGTAAGTATATGATCAATAAGTATGTGATCAATAAGTATATGATCAATAAGTATGTGATCAATAAGTATATGATCAATAAGTATGTGATCAATAAGTATGTGATCAATAAGTATATGATCAATAAGTATATGATCAATAAGTATATGATCAATAAGTATATGATCAATAAGTATATAATCAATAAATATATGATCAATAATATAACGTACGATCAATAATATAACGTAAAAAAGCAGAAATTTTAAAGCAAGCAATTTGACCGATGTTTCGCTCACTAATATAACTTCTGTATGAACAACAGAAGGGGATTAGTAAAATGTTTCACGGCAAAGGCTTCGCTTTTAATTGGTGTTCGAACGTCACATGACTCAAGATATCACAAAGAAATTCCTCGAAGTGAAATTGAAAACCGCTTTGTTATGTCTATACTACACTACACAGGCTTAAAAGGAATGCGAAAGAAAACTTTCAGATCATAGTAATTAAATAAATTTATTAATTTTAGTCACACAGGTACAAATATCTTGTATCTGACCCATAATAAGGAAATATCAATATTTTCTTTGAAAACGCAAAATATAACAACATCGCTAATTCCAAGGGATTCCGAACAGAACGTTGAGCAATGGCCTATCTACACAATATTCTCTATTTCGTCGGGGATTTATCGTAATTGAACTAGAAAGTTTGCTATTTCTCAATTATTTTGATTATAATCAGCTTATTTTACAAGTAATTCATTTTATTAAGTTCGATGAAATTCAAATTTGGTATAAAGACAAATTTTGCTTTGTGATTCAAATTTGGAATAGACAAATTTTGCTTTGTGATTCAAATTTGGAATAGACAAATTTTGCTTTGTGATTCAAATTTGGAATAAAGGCAAATTTGAAATAAAGTCAAATTTTGCTCAATGATTCAAATTTGGAATAAAATCGAAGTTTGCTTTAAGAT
>JAWQRP010002340.1:0-15849 GCA_033557875.1 Quadriops clusia | reverse complement strand
CAGTATGCCTAGAGACAGTGACCGCAGTATGTCTCGAAACTGGGAAAAACATAAAACTGTAGGCAGTGACCGCAGTATGCCTAGAGACAGTGACCGCAGTATGTCTCGAAACTGGGAAAAACATAAACTGTAGGCAGGACTTTCAAGGAATGGAGGGGAAACATTAGAACAAAAACAAAGAAGTAATGGTTTGCTGCAAAACTTCCATTCAGTAATCAATATTTCGAAGCTCCACCAATTCATATCTTTCTCGTAGATTGAAAATCCGATGTTCCATTTAACCCCCCTTTTTTTTTGTACGAAGTTTAACTCGGAAGTGTGCCCGTTTTTCAGCACCACCGCTCGGCCATTCTGACAGATTTATGGCTTCGCCTACAATTAAGGAGATGTTTGACTCTACCAATTCCTCAACCTGGATGTCAGTGCATAAAGAAGAATTGCACCGTCAATTAAAATTTAATTAGTAATGTAAGAGAACAGTTTTTACTCAAGTGGCCCTGGTGACAACGACAGTTCATATTGTACCTACAAACAAAAATGGTAAAGCAAGTATAGCGTCCACAACACTTGCCCGTCCCTGCTAGTCTCCGGTTCCACTAGGGACGAAAAAAAAACGGACGACAACGCCGTTTGGGCAGTCAAAACTTTCTCGATTCTTCGCCTTGTTCTAAATTCTCTCTTCAAAAAGTATGACCTACCATATCTTTATCGTTTTTATACTGATCATACTGGATCCATTAGCAGTCCTCTTTCACTATCCACATGCTAACAGAAATACTGTCATCGGTAAAATCAAACAAGTCATCGCGAATAAACCAATGCAGTCTAGACGTTAACATTTTGCAGAGGCACCCTGTGCGCAGTTGTCCGTAATTTGCATTAACTACACTTCACCCGACTCTAATATGATAATGGTCCCATTGCAGGTTCACTTTAAGTAAAAAAAAACAATCGAATATGGTACCGGTATAATTAGAACATATTGTTAATAGATCCATCGTCAACTGTTCCAGCACCCGATGAAGAGTCGTGAAACGATTCGAAACCGGCAGTGCGAAAACAAAATCAACATACAAAAGTATCCTGTCTATTTCACAATATAAATCAACCCTCCTGTGGGAAACAACACACATAACAACTTACAACCCTTCTCGAAAAATATTCGTTAAATGGTCAACAAGCATCGACTTAAAAAAAAATGTTCGCGTTGAGTCGGTAAAAGAATAAGCATCCTGTATAAAAATAACTCGCTCCGTCCAGGAAGCGGCCCTCCGAATAACGACGGGTAAATTACACCAGAATTTTACCACATTTGGTCTACAAATTCATTCGTTTTTATTTTTTGCAGTAGAATCTTATTTGAATTATTCGTCTTACAGCGCGTCATGCATTGAGCGAGCTGTCCCGCGGCAGCAGTCACACAGCAGCCGAAGTTCAGTCGCACCATGGTTGACTCTTGAGCTCGCACGGAAACAATAAAGAAATCTAATTGACACAGGATGCATTTAATTTTGTTTTTGAACTTCACTATCTGTTAAAAAAAAGTCATGTCTCTCTTAAAATTTTTTAAATTGGTTAAAGTTTTACTGCAAATTCTCGTATTCTCCTGTCTTTCCCTTATGCAAAGCACAATGTCAAAATTTTACTCGTGATGCGACAATATGAGCTCGGCGTCGAGTGAGCCCACCTTTTCCAACAGTGCCCTTGTACTTAAAAGTGAATGGCTTACTTCGCTCATTATAAAAAAAATGAAAATGAAATAAATAAAACTTACATCCTGCCGAATCGTCACGTAGCATTCATTGCTTTTTAAAGCAGCGTCGATGGCTCTCTTGCAATAACTTTCTAATACAGAACAAAACTGCTCACGGAATTGGGCGATAACACAATGAACTTGATACAGCATCGCATTCTCAAAAAAATTACTTTCAACGCTAATTTCACTGACTTTCGACTTCGAAAGCCTATTCTTAATGGTAAACGACTAATTTCTAGCATACTCACAGTGACTTGGCTATTCAAAACTACCGGTTCTTTTGTTTAACCTTACAGGCCTCAACAGGCAAACCATCATGGATTCCCATCTACATCCGCCAAAACCACGTGCAGACTTTTCTGCAAGGCGCTTTGTCCCTTCTATTCGATTTCCATCTTCCATCTTCCATATAGGCTCGCTTACGACACTGGTCAACATCACTGCTTTCCTTGTCGACTGCGCTAGCGAAAAAGCCGGCATGTCTGCTTCGAGGTTAGGTTGCGGGTTGAAAACGTTTTGTCGATCAGGCGGAAAGAAGATTTTATAAATGACTCTTCCCGAGTGAACATCTTAGTAAGCAGAATACGATCCCACTTCTGATTTAATCGTTCGAATCCTTGTTCATGAACTTAATCGTTCGAACCCCCGTCAATGAATGACTCCAAGATATTACACAGCAATGTGTCACACCCCGTCACCGTTCCTCTCCGGCGGGAGTCTGCGCGGCTAGGCAGTGCTGCCAACTCACCAGCCGGGAGCCATTCCGACAGAGAATAGGCAACCCTACATACCTCACTGTATTATGATTGCTAACATACCTCACTGTATTATGATTGCTAACAAGCATATAAAGTTAAAAAAATCAATCGAATAGGACGAGGACAAAATATACATGAATGAATTGTTACGTGGTTTATGGACGATTCCCATCAGATTCAAAGGTTGATGAATATATCAATCTATATCAGTCCATCAGCGCACCCGCTTTGGTCGAACGTAATTCGAATTTTTAGATGCTGAGCTAATTTTATAAATTTCAAAGCCAGGTAGATGGCGAATCGATGGATTTCCGCGAATGAAAGCCAAAGGAAATTCGAGGAACGAATCGGCGCTAATAATCATTTCAGTTCATGAGAATGTGAAACGGAACAACCAATTCTGGCGGATCTTACAGTGTATTTTTGCTGGGAATTGTCCTCAAACGCTTATATCTTTTGCGAAGAGCATGTCTGGGTCAACAAACAGCAGATTTCGCTGTAAATGGCATTTATTCGAAGTGGTCTCGTTAGACGAAACAACAAGAGTTTTCACTATTGTGCTGTAGCTTCTTGTGGTAAGAAATCCTTCGCTGAAAACGGTAAAATGACAATCTCTAGCTAAATAGCTTCGAGTCTATAATATTAAATATAAGATACTTTCTGGGGAAGAAATAATATTTCTCTTGATGCTGATCTTGACAGAGTCCAATATTGACAAAGATATATTATATAAATACGTATAGCATAGTAAATATATTATAAATAAATATAAATCCGGGGTTACGTATTTAAGTCTCTTTTATTCAACCGGGCGTTATTGAGGTGCAGCACATGAATGTTGTAATTTGGTATTTTTCAACAAAACATTTTTGGTCGCTCCGCATGTTTAAAGGTACATACGGAAACACACGTCTACGATTATAATTGCAAAAGTTAATAATTTGTCACGGATATGAGATATAAGAGGTGAAAAGCTGAAGTGCAATACATGAGAGTGCGTTTTTTATTTCGTGTCATGTCGAGGTAGTTGCGAAGGACTTAGCGAATTATTGTCTCGCATACTCTAGTCATTTTTGCAAGTTGTTTGTTCTTGAGTTAAACAACTTCTAGTATTATTTTTTTTTACTTTTATCATAAGTTCTCACACATTGACTTGCTTGCTTGCCTCACAAACTACTAACCTGATTCGAGTGGGGAATTGTATTTACTACTGCAAATTAGTCGGAATTAGTATTTGGAGTCTTTTAAGAAAGCAAGCTGAGCACGCACCCCACCTTTCGCTCCCCCCACCCTTCGCGTCCCCCACCCTTCGCTCCCCCCACCCTTCGCTCCCTCCACCCTTCGCTCCCCCCATTTTTTGTTCCCCCCACTTTTCGATCTCTCCAGCCGCACTACTCTGCCGTTCGTTACCCCACCCTTCACTACCCCCACCCTTCACTACCCCCCTCCTCCCACAACGCGTACTCAAAAACACACCCTCGCATAACTGAATACTGCTTTTTTTAATGTCGTAGTTTCGACTCCATAGGCATATGCGGATTCACATGGTCGTTTAAAATTCGCTAGAGGCGGGGCCTGGAAAGCATTTGCTCCAAAGTACTGCTAAAACACCGCTGGAAATATGTGTAAAATGGTAATTAACGCCGGCGAAATGGAAATTGTTTTCGGCGCCCGCTTAATATAACGAAATATAAAATAAGTGCACCAAGAATCCGTTGTTACGTTCGTGAAAATGGAAGGAATTATTTCGTTCAATAACTGGATTGTGGGCTCGCTATTTAAATACTTAATTCATCGCATTCGGGAAAGCCTTTAAAACTTGAGCAACTTTTCACTTTTACGTTTGTTGACGTTTTAATCTACGCAAGTGTTTCGTTCGAAATTATTAATTGCAGGTTAACCACGACTAAAAGGTTTCTATTTTCTTTACATTTCGTTGTTTGTAATTTTGGAGTTGTAATTTCGAGTTGTGATTGTGAGTTGTATTTCGAGTTGTAACTTTGAGTTGTAATTTCAAGTTGTGATTTCGAGTTGTAATTTCGAGGTGTAATTTTGAGTTGTGATTTTGAGTTGTGATTTCGAGTTGTGATTGTGAGTTGTATTTCGAGTTGTGATTTGGAGTTGTAATTTCGATTTGTGATTGTGAGTTGTATTTCGAGTTGTGATTTTGAGTTGTAATTTCAAGTTGTGATTTCGAGTTGTAATTTCGAGGTGTAATTTTGAGTTGTGATTTTGAGATGTAATTTCAAGTTGTGATTTTGAGTTGTAATTTCGAGTTGTGATTTTGAGTTGTAATTTCGAGTTGTGATTTGGAGTTGTAATTTCGAGTTGTGATCTCGAGTGAACATTTTAGAGTGCACGAGACGTTTGCATTCAAAGAAATCAAGAATAGCGACCGATACGTTTGGGGCAGTCGCATGTAATTTTCATCAAAGGAAGGACGACAGAAGGATTCGCACAAAGATAACAATGAAATAACGGCTTCGGGCGTTAATCTGTATATCTACACCCACCGACGTAGCAAACAATATGACATTTACACATAGGGAAGAGACAGTCTCATCCTTTTCGGATAATTTATCTCAAATAAACTTGCGCCTTGAGCCAGGATAGCACCGTCAGAGCCGTAGTCACAGTCGCAGTAAACCGTCATGTTTAGGACCTGTACCTGTGTATCTGTATCTGTACCTGTGCCTGTTTTGTGCCTGTCCTGTGCCTATACCTGTATCTCTGCCTGTACTTTTGAGTGTACCTCTGCTTGTTCCTGTGAATATTCGTGTGATTATCCCTATGTCTATTCCTAGGCCTATTCCTGTACCTATTCCTGTGCCTATTCCTGTGCCTGTTTCTATTCCTGTGCTCATTTCTATACCTGTGCTCGTTTCTATTCCTGTGCCCATTCCTATTCCTGCCCTGTTTCTGTGCCTTTGCCGGTTCCACTAGAGGAGCTGGAAACAATTGATTTTCACGTCGGTGCGTATTCAGTCGAGGACCTTAGCAGTCGCAGATTTAAGCTGACAATTCGAGGAAAATTTCACGCAAATAGTGGAT
This sequence comes from Quadriops clusia, assembly GCA_033557875.1. Taxonomy (NCBI): domain Eukaryota; kingdom Metazoa; phylum Arthropoda; class Insecta; order Coleoptera; family Hydrophilidae; genus Quadriops; species Quadriops clusia. The sequence continues at coordinate 10,284 of JAWQRP010002340.1, read as the reverse complement.
TCGGTCACGAGAAAAAAGGAAATTCCTGCCGCAGGAGCCCGTTACACTTCAATACAACCATCTAATTATCGCAGTGATTAATTTCGAGAAAAATATCAAGAAGGTCTTTTTAGCGCAGAATAAGAAGCCTCGGGAAAAAATTTAATTAACTTTATTTCACCAACACCGCTTTCCAGTTTCATAAATATAATAATAAATTTAAAGAGCTATTGTGAGGAACGTTCAGAAATTAAATTGCCCCACTAATTAAAACTAGGTTTTAATAAATACGGAGGGGTGCGATGACCGCTTCTAACTTTAGACCGAACCTCTCTCCCCGAGTGGGACACATGCACGCATAAATATTTCCTATTATTTTCTGGGATGGATTTTAAAGGGGATGAATTCGGTGCCCACAGGAAACCCATTAAGTCTAGTCGGAACTTGCGGAAGAAGTCTTCATTTATAATTATCTCTGAGATCAAATAGAAATTTCTTTGTGAAAAAGCAAGTTAAATATTTATGTGCAAACTATTCGGGAATACATCATGGAAATTTTATGCTTGAATTATTATTCATCGATTAAAAACGTCGCTGAAGTATCCACGCTGTTAGTGGAGGAGTAAGAAGGGCTCAGAGAAGGATGGCCGCGCAAGATAACATCGCACTTATTGGATAGCTAATAGAGGAACGGAGACAATATAACCTATTGGGATTTAGCTCTGGACGGTGTAAGCTCCGGTAAATTATAGAGAGACGAGGATATCCTAAACACTTGATAAACGTTAGAAAAAGCTTATAGCAAACGTTGAAGCACTCATAAATACTGGGGAAAGACAATGGCAACACCACTTAAGTTAGGTAAGGGTGTAGCCTATCAGCAGGTTTATTCGATATAACATTGTTCGCCAATAAAAGCAAGAAGTGGGAATTTTTGCTAGAGAAGCTTCAAACATTTATTATAGTTATTAGTTAATTCACGTGAAAAATTCTGCCTGTTCGTTTCTTCTTATTTTTTTCCCCGATGCATTACAACTTTGCGTGGCATTCAAGCTTGATGGCATTAAATCTGTTAAAATGAGAAAATTGAGTTTTCTGAACGTCTTATAACAAATCTTTTTTTTTTATTTATAGCGAACCAACTCAACAGTCTTTGATTTGACTGTTTTATCATGGTTTCGAGAACTACAAGTACAGTTTATCGCTTAACCTAGAGGAGAGATCTTCTTTCCCGGATTGTTCTGTTCTAAGTTTGTTAAATTAGGTCTTGTGGCAATTTTCTTTTTAACCTCGTGTGTAGGTTGGGTTGTCCCAGACCGAAGTGAACTGCACTGCTGCAAAGGCCAAGTTTTGCGTGAAAGTTTGTAGTTATCCTGTTGATAAAGTCCGGTATTGTTTCCATATTCAGCTCTTTGTTGTGAAACTATCGACGGAGCGCATGTAGAGCACGTGTGTGCGGTTCAGGAGCTATATTCTGACTGTTATAACAAATCTAAGATGGCGAAAAATATAAAATTAGACTCCTTATGGGATTTTGGCCTAGAACCCTCATAGTTACACTACTAATTATCTTTGTTGATTTGCATGTTGTTAGTGCTGGAGTAACCGTCATGTTTAAATTGCTTCCGTGGCGATAAACTATTACATTAAGCTAGAAACAAAGTGCGGATAACGAACCAGGTGGTTTTCCTTAGCGGTCAAACTAAATCTCAATTTGCACATGTTGTCCCTGTGTGGCCAAGAGTCTATTTAGCTAAATGCTGGCGCAGCCTGCAGCACGTTTAGACTATTTTGGTTAAAACGCTATCGATTGAACACACAGAGGCGCAAATTGCATCCGTTAATATTAAACGAGAAACATGATTGTACATCGCATTCGAATAATGCGTCCAGTGTGGACGTACTAGATACGGTGTTACATCGTTAGGGAAAGCGCATGACTATTCAGGTCGTCACCATCACCACCACAAACATCAACCAGCATCGAGTCTAACAAAACTGCATTAGCTAAGTACAAATAGGAAACTTTTATTTGCACATACACTTCATATCCAACATTTACCTTCAAGTTTAAATATCTTTTCTTCTTATTTATTATCTCTTTATTTTCAATTTGGACTGTTGCATCAGAATTCCTTTAATACGTTTAGCATCATACTATAAACAATATTGATATCCATTTCTGGCAGTTTCTCATTAGTATCCTATGAAACTGTTTTTCTAATTTTACTTCCCACCCATTATCATACGTACACTAAATAAGATATCAGAAGCAAAACAAAACCGGCCGCAACTGTCAATCAAAATCTTACAAAAAAAAGTTAAAAGTGGAACCAAAAAAACATCTTTCCGAAAAATCCTCATAGACCTAATACTAATATTCTAATACTAATAACCCAAAATTCAAGTAATGTGTTTTTGTAAAAAAAAAAATTAGCGTCGCCATATAGCCCCAACTCGGAGTATTAACGACTTTTAGAATATTGAAACCGAAACCGCATGAAATCCCCATTGTAGAGAAACAGCCAATGACAATAAAAGAGTTACAATTATGTGGAGGGCTGAAATCGTTGAATTGCGAGTGCCAGCGGTAATGGCGGATTATAATAAAAATTAATGAGCCGTTTGATTATTGGAGAACTAATTAATGGCTTCGGGTCTGGTATTGTTAATTCATCATAATAGATCCGTTATATATAAATGGATTATTATTTTGTATTGAAAGCTAAATCCGGCCGAAAGATACTTAGCGTGCCTGACAGCCCCGCGCACATTCAACTGCACTTTGAAATTCGGAATTAGTGCAATTTCGGTTTACGCGTTATCCGTTGTGAGGCGGACAACACTCCCGCATTTGCAGTGTTGACGGTTTTAATCAACCGCCTCCACATACTTGAACGCCCTCTCCGAAAACAATTTGGAAATACTCTAATTGATGCAAACCAAGGGTACTCCATAACGACAACGGAGTCGATAACGACGCTTTTGAAGTTCATTTTTTTTTAAACAAACGCCGAACCCCGAAAGTAATTCGCTGTGATTGGAAAACTTAGTGTGACTAATTATCCGGTGTGGCGATAAATAATTTTTTCTTTGACCGTCCTCCCCAACTTTTCTATTTAAAAATAAACTTTTTTCATATACCTGTGTGCAGTTGGGCGCGGGATCGATGCCTAAAACTTTAACGGCCGTTTACATTATTACAAAGTATTTTAGAGAAGTTACCCCATGATTACTTTAGAGTTATTAAACGCTATTATTTGAGTCTCCATAAAATCGTTTGTGTACTGTGGTGGATGTTATATCCAACGTTGGTTATACCAGAGAATCCACGCCACCAGTGCTATCTAGCGAGGGAATGTTGAAACTCTTACCGATCAGAATACACCCTTAGGCTTATTACACAATAACAACTACCTATAGTGGCCCTGCCTCAATAGAAACAATGTTTACGCTTCGGTCGCAGCCCCAAGCTGCGGCCAGATGGGAGAGACCTGCAACTGGCAGTTAACGCCCCGCAAAGACGATTTCTTTTATGCACCTGACTAACCCCGAACTTGACTTCACCGATTATGACGTGAACACTAGACACTAATAATGGCGTTTTGGTGATCCACTCTGAAATAGCAAACAACTAGGTTGTTGTCACCGTTGGACAACGCAACATTTAGGCGTACAGCCAGGTTGTTGTCACCGTAGGACAACGCAACAATTAGGCGAACAGCCAGGTTGTTGTCACCGTACGACAACGGAACAATTAGGCGAACAGCCAGGTTGTTGTCACCGTAGGACAACGGAACAATTAGACGAACAGCCAGGTTGTTGTCACCGTAGGACAACGGAACAATTAGGCGAACAGCCAGGTTGTTGTCACCGTAGGACAACGGAACAATTAGGCGAACAGGCAGGTTGTTCTCACCGTCGGACAACGGAACAATTAGGCGTACAGCCAGGTTGTTGTCACCGTAGGGCAACGGAACAATTAGACGAACAGTCAGGTTGTTGTCACCGTAGGACAACGTAACAATTACGCGAACAGCCGGGTTGTTGTAACCGTAGGACAACGTAACAATTAGGTGAACAGTCAGGTTGTTGTCACCGTACGACAACGCAACAATTAGGCGAACAGCCAGGTTGTTGTCACCGTATGGCAACGGAACAATTAGGCGAACAGCCAGGTTGTTGTCACCGTTGCACAACGCAACATTTAGGCGTACACCCAGGTTGTTGTCACCGCAGGACAACGCAACAATTAGGCGAACAACCAGGTTGTTGTCACCGTTGGACAACGCAACAATTAGGCGAACAGCCATGTTGTTGTCACCGTAGGACGATGGAACAATTAGGCGAACAGCCATGTTGTTGTCACCGTAGGACGATGGAACAATTAGGGGAACAGCCAGGTTGATGTCACCGTAGGACGATGGAACAATTAGGCACACAGCCAGGTTGTTGTCACCGTAGGACGACGTAACAATTAGGCGAATAGCCAGGTTGTTGTCACCGTAGGACAACGTAACAATTAGGCGAACAGCCAGGTTGTTGTCACCGTAGAACAACGTAACAATTAGGCGAACAGCCAGGTTGTTGTCACCGTAGGACAACGTAACAATTAGGCGAACAGCCGGGTTGATGTCACCGTAGGACAACGTAACAATTAGGCGAACACCCGGATTGATGTCACCGTAGGACAACGCAACAATTAGGCGAACAGCCGGGTTGATGTCACCGTAGGACAACGCAACATTTAGGCGTACAGCCAGGTTGTTGTCACCGTAGGACAACGTAACAATTAGGCGAACACCCGGGTTGATGTCACCGTAGGACAACGCAACAGTTAGGCGAACAGCCGGGTTGATGTCACCGTAGGACAACGCAACAGTTAGGCGAACAGCCAGGTTGTTGTCACCGTATGACAACGTAACAATTAGGCGAACAGCCGGGTTGATGTCACCGTTGGACAACGCAACATTTAGGCGTACAGCCAGGTTGTTGTCACCGTAGGACAACGTAACAATTAGGCGTACAGCCAAGTTGTTGTCACCGTAGGACAACGCAACAATTAGGCGTACAGCCACGTTGTTGTCACCGTAGGACAACGTAACAATTAGGCGTACAGCCAAGTTGTTGTCACCGCAGGACAACGCAACAATTAGGCGAACAGCCAAGTTGTTGTCACCGTAGTACATCGGAACAATTAGGCGAACAGTCAGGTTGTCACCGTAGGACAACGCAACAATTAGGTGAACAGCCAGGTTGTTGTCAACGGAGGACATGCAATAAAGGCTTGCATAATATTGGAGGTGTTTAATCATCAGGACCCAATAATCATCTCGTCGCAACAGGTATAATCTCGACCTATCAGTGACCAGACACGTTCGGTGTCCATCCAGACACTTTTCATAATAGAACATTACGAACCCGAAGTTCTCGATTTTAAACCATGCAGAGGACAATAAAACGACTTTGTACATTCGCATAGTTCACAATAGCACATGTGGTTATATAAAGGTGTAGTAACACATTAAAGTAGAAAACTGTTTCCGCAGGAAATTTTATTAGCATAACTAGAACCAATCTTCCATGAAATCTTTGTTCTTACCTCTATATCTGTAAGTTACTGCACACTTTCATACTTCTGTTAAACAAAGTAAGGACGCGTAGCAATATCGATCTAGGAAAGAGAAACTTCGCCATGTGTTCCGTCAAAGTCGCTAACACTACGAAACGATATTTACATTACTGACTCGGAACATCAGCCAAATGTAGCATAATAAGTAGACGATCCATATTAAAGCGGTTGCCAGCCGGTAATAATGTAAGTAACAAATCCCTCAAACCTCCCTTCATGTAGTCACCAATAAGTTGGGAATACTAAATGCGCTGCCTAGGGAGTGAAAAGAAACACCGTAAAATCCGCTAAAGTCGTTTTAAGGCCCTTTGGGGTAAACATCGAGGTTATTTGAAAAGGTTTGTTACGCGGTAACAAACTCCCTCCCCGATCCGGAGGATTGTCAAATGCAACATTTCGTTAACTGAAAGCCACCCCTTCGCATTCGGAAGTTACCCTAAAAGCCCCGAAGCGTTTAACGAGCATGTCATCCCAATTTCGCAAAGGATATTATTGAGGTGATTACAGGTGTGAAGTGAAACCTTAATAAATTCAAATGTGTCTCTTGACGTGTGCGAGTTCAGCTCGTCATAAATATTGATATTCCGGGCGTCTCTCCGGCCCCGGAGAATTCCGGAGCGCCGGAGTACGTCGGCGGTTGAGCCTGCAGTTTATTTTGTTACTAAATTATGACGTATCACGCAACCCTTCGAGCCCCAGCGACGGTTTCTCGGATTCCAACCGGGGCGACACAATACACTTGCTCTTACGTGCCGTTCGTAATTAACACGGATTATTTTATTATTCGTTCTTTGCGTTCTCGAGACTTACTCTGACTCCGGTTTATCTTCGCCAGTTAGAGGGTTCCCTCGTTAGGGCGGGAAAATACGTGTGAAAATTGCTTTTCACGGAAGGGTAAACAGTTGTAAGCGATTTGAGATAGAAAGTGCATTATTTATTCGTTAAGTCGCCGTTCTGTGTCAAGCTTTGAGTTTAAAGTTTTCAAGCTCTCACCTTTAGCGGGTTACATTTAGAAATTGCCTTGTAGTTTTGATCACTGGATAAAATAAGATTGCTAATGGTGCAGGGAAAAATGTTGCGGTTTCTTGCTATGAAATGGCATCTTGATGGGTTTAGCTCTGGTAGCAAACACGATTTAGAGAGTGGCGCTACGGGCAAAGAAGCAACCTTGAACGCGTCATTAGGTGACCGCACACAGTTCCGGATTCCACCGAGTTTGGAGTTTGTCGCTCCGAACCTGTACAATTGAGTGTCCGTGTGAAAATGAAATCTACACGATTTGTACTGTACAGTGTTGGAAAGACGGAAATCGCAAACGAAAGCATTTTGTCCACTGCGTACACGAATATGTGATGTCACGTCCTTCAATTTTGTCCTGTCTTCATAGAAATGCGCGATGGAATGGGTCGTGCAACTCTGTGAGATCAGTGTAATAGTGGACGAAGCGGTGCTAGCGGACGAAGCGGTGCTAGCGGACGGGACCCGCTAGCAACAGCAGTGATTGTGGACGATGTCGTCTATTCGATAGTTTCGCTCTTAGAACGTATTTTCGAAACGATAGAAGCTTTGCAAATATGTACTGCTCGACCAAATCTTTATGGCAGACGTCGATACCACCTGCGCCGAGAGAGAAAGTATTCAGAGCGGCAGAGTAAGTCGTTCGTAGCGCTCGCAACGGTTTTCGCACCCTTGTTAAGCAGTGATCCGTCCGAGTAGACGATCGACCGAGAAATGACTTGCTCCGCCTATATCAGACCCGTGCGCAACTATGCACACAATTCCGTCTGCCATAAAGACTTGGTCGAGCAGTATGTTATGAATGTGTGATATGACATCATTTGCGAATGGTCGGAAGTCAGATTCAGCGACAAGGTCACATGGGTGACGCATATCATCTCGTACCCCAAAGGGTAACTTGGTCCCTTCAGTCCGTTTCACACTTTCGCGGTTTCCACCTAAACGGCACCACATAGTCGACCAGACCCATACACCTCTGCGGTGCCGTTTAGGGACAAACCGCTCAAGTGTAAAATGGGCTTTCTAATGCCGACTTTGCATTCTGACCGAGTCGAGGCCAGACAAACCCAAGCCAAAAGAGACGACTGGCAAGTTAGAGCGAACATTGACGTGGCGATCTCGTAAGTGTTGGCGAAGGGGTACTATGTTGATCACCATCAATGGTGATCGCGTGCTGTTTTGTTGACTGACATTTATCACGTACAACTACCAAGACGTAGTCTTAGCTTCTCTACAGAATGACTTTGTATGACTGTTTAATTCAACGACAGTGATAACTGGTGGGTCAAGTATAAAACCGTTGACTCATTTATATGTGTGTGTTGGCGGAGAGAGCCGTTTGACTTCAGAAAGGAAAAGCCAAGACGCCGTGCTCCTTGGCGACGGTTCGAAACAACCCGACGAGATTGGAGATTTTTAGTTTCAGGACCCAAAACACCATCCCCTCGCAATATATGACGCCATATCTAACCTTATAACCAACGAACCAATCAACAACTGATTTTATATGGTGGCCCCTTCTGTCGTTGTTGAACCCTTGCTAGTTCTCGCTGGCACGTGCTGTACTTATATTCGCAAGCTTTCTCAGTATCCCCGGAAGTATTTTTTCGTTATCAAACAGTATTTCTCTGAATCCAAGTACCATTATTGCGAACATTACTATCCATTATTTTCCATCTCATTACATTCCTTAAATTGCCCTACATTTTATGTAACCCTTGATAATTCCGCTGCAAAGCATTAAACGAGCTATCAGGTCAACTGTGCTATTACCTTGTACTCTACAAGGGAAGCACCATGCCATAAAAGAAAGGCAATTGCAATGAGCAATTAAAATGCTCAATTAACGGGGCAGCTTTGAAACGATGTGAAAATTAGTATGCGTAAAGAAAATTATAAATATTCGCGTTGTAATTATGCCATCTCACGAAAAATATCTTTATCATTTCGTTCGCAATAAAGGGTATTTGCAATAAGGGTATTTTGAAAAATAGTCCAGCTCGTAGAAAATGTTTTTCTCTGACAGTTTAGACAGTGTAGTATCTCGTAATTTTCGTGAACTACGTAGTCTCCTTGTTTCAAAGAGTTTCCTTATGTTATTAAAACCTGGGGTTGATTCTTAAAGAGCAAAGTTTTGGCTAATCAATGCGCAAGGTAAAGCGTTTAGACTCTAAACTTTAGAGTGTAAATAACTAAAGTGTAAATAACCAAAATGTAAATAACTAAAGTGTAAATAACTTTAGATTATAAATAACGAAGTTATTTTGTTCAAACTCCAATCCTTAAACATTTGTTAAATCATGTTTTCGAAATGTTTACGAGGAAAATCGCTCATAGAGCATCGTAAAGATAACATTACCAAATCAATTCGTGCACAGCCATTCCACTAATTATTGTGCCGGTTGGGTACATTTATGTATGAAAATATCCAACAATGGATTACGAAGCAAAGCATCTGTTCTCAGTTCGAAATGCAACCGTTGCAATGTGCGCCAACTTCGCCGTCGCCGCCGTTTCTGCGGTAGTAAAACGTCGCCCGTTCTAATTCTCCATAAGTAATGTGGCATTTGCTGAAGCGTTGCGAGTTGAACATTGTTGAAATTCCGATCACGAATGGCAATTCAGATAGCGAGGTGCGGTAGGTTGCGGTCTAGGGAAAGTGAAATTCTCAGAGACCAATTACCTGTGTGTCTGTCGTTTACTCGTTCAAACTCGCCGTCCACCCAGAGTTAAATGACTCATCACTAATAGTCGCAGAGTTTTATGGAAACATCTGCCTGCTACTGGGCCCAGTGAATGCAATCAAAGATGTTACGTACGTTCCTTCTGGAAATTGCATTTGTTAATTTAGTATCTCTCGTGAACTAAATGAGCATGATCCCTAAACTAACTCGTGGTTGGACCGATTTGCCTGCCAAATGTTCTAAATTCTTGTCATACATTTTAGGAATTTAGAAGATCTGACAGGTAGATTCTGTACAATTGCGGAATTTGTTTAATCTCTAGCTTACATTACGTAAAAAAGTAGAGGGTGATGTTATTGTGACCGATATTGTAAGTTTGCGGGTGAATCCCTTAGGAAGATGAACCACCCCCGCCGGCAACCCACCGTCCCCTCCCAATAATAAGGAATCCGAATCGGTTCACCTATTTCGGAAGATGATATTGACAACAATACAATCGGAAATGTTTCCATGGCAACTACCTCCGGCTTCAAACGTATTCTCTCTACTCGATAGTAGAATGTATGATCGTAATCTATTCATAGCGATGTATACTGTTACCCTACATATCCTAATGGATAATCGACACGTATATAGGGCCGCTGAAATATTGACGAATAATGAGTGTTGCTCGCCTCAACAATTTAAAAAAGACTATCTAATGAAATAATTACAAGTTCCACGAATATAGTAGGGTTAATGCGAGAGGTAATGACACAAACAGGGAAAATATGCGTTATATTGCATAATATTGGTTTATTTAGGGCCAAAAATGAGTTTGGCATATCCAAAAATGAGTTTGACATATGTACGTTCTCGTCACTGTCGAGATGTACGACCATGTTATATTTACACCATAAATATATAATATTTAGGTCATAAACAATTACACCACAAGCAATGGCTAGACGATTACGCAGAAGCACCTGGGAA
>JAWQRP010002339.1:0-15851 GCA_033557875.1 Quadriops clusia | reverse complement strand
ATTCTTAAGTCCCAATATAAAAACTTGTACACGTGTTAGCAATAAAACTATCACTTATTGTTAATTGCTGTTTAGTTCTTTATATCAATTACTGTCTATCTCCTACAATTAACGTTAGTATTACCCTTAATATTAATATTACAGCAATATAATAAAATTAAATTTAATTCAATTAAAAATTAAATTTAATGAAAGTAAAACTGAAAAAGCTTGACCAACATTTTAAAATTATTAGTCATAGTAGTAATATTAATACGCAAATGATGTAATATTTATATAATATAAATAATATATCATTTTATAGCGAAAGTTGGATGTAAGTAGCTCCAGTGAAGTGTCTTAAAAAACGAGCGCCGAAGGCGCGAGGTGGCGCGCAAGCGAAGCGAGCGAGCTCAACGTGCCTATATTCAAAAATACTGAAACATTTTTTAAATAAATATTTCATGTAGGAAATATAATATGTAGGAAATATAATATGTAGGAAATATAATATGTAGGAAATATAATATGTAGGAAATATATTATGTAGGACATATTTCATGCAGGAAATATTTTATGTAGAATATATTTTATGCAGGAAGTATTGTATCTAGAAAATATTTTATGTAGCAAATTGTTTCTTCTTGGTAGTAAATATGTAAGTAAAATTTAATGCAAATATTAATATTACTACAACATAATATAATTAAATTTAATTTAAAATTATTTAAATTTAATTAAATTGAAAATGGGGAAGTTTATCTATCATTTTAAAATTATTATGCATTGTAATATTAATAATACGCAAATGATGTAATATTAATATAATAAAAAGAATATATCATTTTGTAGCAAAAAAAAAGTTGGACGTAAGTACCTCCAGTGAAGTGTCTTAAAAAACGAGCGCCGAAGGTGCGAGGCGGCGAGCGAGCGAAGCGAGCGAGCTCAACGTGCCTATATTTAAAAAGACTTGTGAAACATTTTTTAAAATAAATATTTCATGTACGAAATATATTATATAAGAAATATTTTATGTAGGAAATATTTTATGCAGAAAATATTTTATGTAGAAAATATTTTATGCAGGAAATATTTTATGCACGAAATATTTCATGTAGCAAATTGTTCCTTGTTGGTGGTAAATAATTCAACAAAAATTTAATGAAAATCCAATAATTTTAATATTACTATTAATATTACTCAATATATTAATATTACAGCAATATAATAAAATTTAATTTAATTCAATTAAAAATTAATGTAATTAAAAATGAAGAAGCTTGACTAACATTTTAAAATTATTAGTCATAGTAGTAATATCAATACGCAAATGATGTAATATTAATATAATAAAAAAATATATCATTTTAAAGCTAAAGCTGGATGTAAGCAGCTCCAGTGAAGTGTCTTAAAAAACGAGCGCCGAAAGCGCGAGTCGGCGAGCGAGCGAAGCGAGCGAGCTCGACTTGCCTATATTTAGAAATACTTGTGAAACATTTTTCTAAAGAAATCTTATGCAGGAAATATTGTATGTAGAATATATTTTATGCAGGAAGTATTTTATCTAGAAAATATTTTATGTAGAAAATATTTTATGTAGGAAATATTTTATGCACGAAATATTTCATGTAGCAAATTGTTCCTTGTTGGTGGTAAATAATTCAACAAAAATTTAATGCAAATCCAATAATTTTAATATTACTATTAATATTACTCAATATATTAATATTACAGCAATATAATAAAATTAAATTTAATTCAATTAAAAATTAATGTAATTAAAAATGAAGAAGCTTGACCAACATTTTAAAATTATTAGTCATAGTAGTAATATCAATACGCAAATGATGTAATATTAATATAATAAAAAAATATATCATTTTATAGCGAAAGTTGGATGTAAGTAGCTGCAGTGAAGTGTCTTAAAAACCGAGCGCCGAAGGCGCGAGTCGGCGAGCGAGCGAAGCGAGCGAGCTCGATTTGCCTATATTTAGAAATACTTGTGAAACATTTTTCTAAACAAATCTTATGCAGGAAATATTGTAGTATGCAGAATATATTTTATGTAGGAAGTATTTTATCTAGAAAATATTTTATGTAGCAAATTGTTTCTTCTTGGCAGTAAATAAGTTGACCAAAATTTAATGCAAATCTAATAATAATAATATTACAACAGTATAATACAATATAATTAAATGATATAATAATTAATTTTAATTTAATATCATTTAAAGTTAATACAATAAAAAAATAAATTTAATGAAATTGAAAATGAAGCAGCTTGTCCAGCATTTTAAAATGATCATTCATAGTAATATTAATACGCAGATGTAATATTAATATAATAGAAATAATACATCATTTTATAGCGAAAGTTGGATGTGAGTAGCTCCAGTGAAGTGTCTTAAAAAACGAGCGCCGTAAGCGCGAGGCGGCAAGCGAGCGAAACGAGCGAGTTCGACGTGCCTAGAAGTAAAAGTGCTTGTGAAATATTTTTTAAATAAATATTTTATGTAGGAAATATATTTTAAATAAATATGTTATGTAGGAAATATTTTTGTATTAAATATTTTGTTTAGGAAAGATTTTATGTAGAAAATACAGCACAAAATATCTCTGTCTTGTTGCTTACGATAAATTGAAAAAAAATCATTGATTGGTATCGTACTAACTATAAGATTAGTATTAATATAAAATTTGCAATATATTTAATATGGTAAGTAGGTATATAAAATTTTGTCCCGAAAACTACAATTTCTGGCTTCCACCTTATAGCAAGCATATCGAAAAACAAAGCCTTGTCAACTCCATTGTTTCACCATCCATTCTCTTGCGCATCTTCACACTCATTCAACATCATGTATGACATTGTTTCGACTGGACAGCAGACCGCCTCTTCAGCCGGCTGCCTGCTAACGGCTCTGTTCCAACTTGGCATTATTGAAACTTACAGTTAAGTCCATTTCAATTTTCAATTGCAGCGCCGTGGAAGCGATAGAGCGTGTTGTTTATTTGTGCGAAAGGAAATTATATTCATCATTAGGGAACGGGCGTGCAGCCATTCAAGCTAAAATGGCTCCGCCATGAATAAGATCTGCATGGGTATAATATTGTTTGCGTGCGCTCCGAGCCATCATTTACCTCTCCTGATTGCCAATTGATACGTGGGGATCCTGGAATCAGGACATTTAGACTCACAATCACTTCCGTTATTGGAGCGACTTGCCTGGACTACATCCATGTGAATCGTAGGTAGGTACCTGAACTGGCACAATTGGTGGAGGCGCGCTATCAGTTTTCAACTTACTCAAATCTTACAGCTTCATTTTCACACTCTATTATAATAATAATAGTTCTGGTGGTAATAAAAATAATATTAATAATAGTAATACTAATAATGGGAGTAATAATAATCATAATAATAATAATAATAATAATAATGGTACTAATCCCTGGGCGACCATATTCAATACAATCTCGACCAAACCTTCGATTACTTAACTCTTTAATCTTCAATCAGTAATAAATACAGAAAATTCGTGATCAGTGAATGGCTCGACTGGCATTTATTTATCAAGCAGGCCAAGCCGGAGTCCTCTCCTCTCTCTGCAGACAACAGAAAACAGGTGTACTCTAGCGCTAGAAGAAGAAAGGAAAAATGATCCTCTGGTACTATTGGCAATAGTACCGTACTCATTACTTTTAGTGAATCATATATCTAGATGCCGACTTCGGTTTCACCAAGGTTTTGCTAGGAGTGAGCAATAGTGTAAGGTGTGATTGATACTGTAAGGTGTGAGTGATACTATAAGGCGAGAATGATACTATAAGGTGTGAGTGGTACTATGAGGCGTCAATGATATTATAAGGTGTGAGTGGTACTGCAAGGTGAGAGTGATCGAGCAAGGCATTGTCTATAAGGCGAAATCGCAGAATTGCCCAATTGCAAACGTTAGCCAATTATTGTCTTCACTGCATTGATGTTAATTAATTCGCCATTATTTCTGCGAACTCGTCGGAACCATCCATAAGCCAACTTTCGATTTTCGCATTTTTCTGTTGCGCCACCTTACGTAGGCGGCAACAACTAATTCTTATTCTTAAGATTCTCCCGTTTACATAATTTCCGAGTAAAGATCGTCAGAGGCATTGTCCTGATTAATTTTGTTTTTTTTTCCTTAAATAGATTATACGCATTCTAAAATAATTGTTCTGTAAGTAGTACTAGAACGAACAAAAGTCTAGATGTAGGTATCTACTTAGCATTTTTTAGAGCACAGGCTTCATTGTGTAACAACTTAATTTACACCAAGAGGTTAATTACCTCTCTTTTCATGCGCACACAACATTGAGATTTATTTTAATGAGGTACTAATTGTTTTAATCGTGTATACCCATCAGTATTAATTTGATTAACATTGGTGGCGCTTCTTTAAGGTCAAACAAGCCTTTTTGTCATAGACCTATTTGTCATAAACATTTCTTGTCAAACATTTTTTTCATAAACATTTCTTGTCAAACATTTTTTGTCATAAACATTTCTTGTCAAACATTTTTTGTCATAAACATTTTTTGTCGGAAATATGTTTTGATACAAGAAAAAGTAAAAACCTTGCAAGTAGGGGACCTTAGAACCGAGGCACTCTAGATAGACAGATATAATTGACGAGCCATCATCATTAACTGAAGTCTGTCGCAGATAACCATGAATGGGCTGGAGGAGTCTTTGTGGTGAGAAAGACATTAGGCATGCCTCTTTATTGCTCGGCTTTAAATGAGTCAGGCTAGGCGTCACAGGCATAAATTATGCAATTAAAATGATTCCATGGTGAAGTCCCTCTTTTTCTTCGTCTTCTCTTAGTCTTCGACTAGAGCGAGGGAAGGAGACGAAGAAGAAGAAGAAGCAGGAAAAAACTAGTTCGGGCGAGTCGATGAGGCGAGTTAGTACCAGTAAGGTTTGCGTACCGAGATCGAGATCTTGGGAATGGGAATAGTATTCCTTGGGCTCTTAATTTGAACCAAACGCTCTTCCTGCGATGGAACCTGTTAATCAGTCCTCCGGCTCGCGAGCAAAAGAGAAACTTCCTAGAAGAACTGGGTTATTCAAATGGATCCGTCAGTCTTGGATCGCGAATAATTAATATAGCGCCAGATCCCATCGTATTGTTTTCACTTTTCCTCGGTCGAATTGTGCACATTCGCTTTTATCGAAAAACCTGGCGCAACTGGTGCAACGGTGTCGAAACTGTTAATTTATTCAATCTTGTAATCTTCGATGCGGTTCGCGTGGTGTTAGAAAACAATGGGGGAAAACCGTTTCTTCCGATATTTGTTGAAATCGTATAACTAGAGGAACTTCGGTTTCTAACTATACATACCTTAGATCTTAAAGTTAAACTTAGATATTCATTAAACTTATGAATGTCTTAATCTTACAGGTTTGGTGTCCAATTTAAATTTACAGGTTAAACTTAGAAACTTAGATCTTTAGTTTGAAGTTATCTTAAACTTAGATCTTCACTTTAAACTTAAATCTTCGCTTTAAACTTAGATCTCAAACTTAGATCTTTAGTTTAAACTTAGATCTTCACTTTAAACTTAGATCTTCAATTTAAACTTAGATCTCAAACTTAGATCTTTAGTTTAAACTTAGATCTTAGACTTAGATCTTCATTTTAAACGTTGATCTTCAATTTAAACTTAGATCTTCAATTTAAACTTAGATCTTCAATTTAAACTTAGATCTTCAATTTAAACTTAGATCTCAAACTTAGATCTTTAGTTTAAACTTAGATCTTAGAGTTAGATCTTCATTTTAAACGTTGATCTTCAATTTAAACTTAGATCTTCAATTTAAACTTAGATCTTCACTTTCAACTTAGATCTTCACTTTAAACTTAGAACTTCAATTTAAACAGAGATTTGAAACTTAGATGTTAAATGATAACTTAGATCTTAAACCTAAATCTTAGACGTAATCTTCTTATCAGTAATCTTCTTTCCTTATTTTATTGATATGTAATCTTCTTTCTTCGCCAGTCATGGGAAGACAATAGCAAAGATTTTAATTAATCTTCAAGCTTTTACACAAACCAAAAAAAAAAACTAAAAACAATCTTCATAATCGCCGTTTTCTCACTCCTCTAACTTCCATTTCTCGCCGCAAAATCGGCTCTTAATGCATTTTACCAGCCGCGAAGAAATTAACGGTATCGCACGAAGACAGGAAGCCGAGCTTCCTCCGCCGATCTGGTTCTCCTTCGTCTTCAACGCGAATTTGAATCTTTAGCATTCTCACGATAATAAAGTTATTGCTCTTAAGACCTAAACTTATTACAGCCGAGCAATTACAAGTGTGTTATGGCACAAAACAAAGATTGATGCAAGCAATTTTCTTCAATAAACAATGTAATAAAGACCTGGGTACCACGACTGGGTACCAGCGAAGACAGGAGGCTATAAAGTTAATTGATTTGCTCCCGAGCTGATCCCGGGTCCAATACCTCCACCTTTCAATTTACTTCGAATTAATTCGTTTTTTCGAAGCGTTTATGACAAACTGTTAATGGTAAACCTGATTTACGGCTTCGGCGCATTAACAGCCGCGCCTTAGGAATAAAATTGACTCAAACTGACGCAAAACTGTCGTAAAAGAGGCAATAAATTCCGCTCTGGTCTCGCACTAGGCGAATTATTAGCGTCAAATTATGCTGATATTCGCATAAAATCGTTGTCCTTTCACTGACACGCATATTGGTATTCCAGGACGAAATTTATGCGCTCGAAATGGAAACTTTTCATTTTTAATTGCGCCACTTGGCGGTACTGACCGAGTACTGCCCAGCAGCTAGTACCAAACAGGTACTAACTAATGGCTACTATCTAACAAATACTATCTAACGAATACTATCTAACAAATACTATCTAACAAATACTATCTAACAAATACTATCTAACAAATACCATCTAACAAATACTATCTAGCAAATACTATCTAACAAATAGTACCTAACAGGCACTGCTTAACAGGTACTGCTCAACCGGTACTACCTAACAGGTACTACCTAACAGGTACTAACTAACAGGTAATAACTAACAGGCACTACCTAACAGGTACTACCCAACAGGTGCCGCATTAGACAGCTGCATTTCGCAAGATACCCAAACGATCGCACAAATAAAATTTCTCGTGCGATTAGGACTTTGTTTAGTACCAAATGTGCAGTACCGCTGAGTATGGTAGTACCCAGTCGGCAAGGCAGCCCATCTGCGGCTCAGGTAGAAACTGTTGCTTTCTCGCTCTCGGACGCCTGTCTACTCGAGTTCCAAGAGACATTTTTCATTTTCATATTCAGCCAGTGTCATATTTAATGCCTAATGAATTCTTTGTGTTGCAAGGACAGAGGCGAATTTCGGTACGTGGGTTTGGGCTGAGGTTCGCGCTGAGGTCACCTTAGCGATTTGTCCGGGCAAAATGCTCCCAAAAGTGTCTGCCTGATCTGTAAAGTCAGTACCGCGATTTTAAGGTCAGTACCTCGAATTTTGCTAGTCAGAACCGCGATTTTAAGGTTTGTAGCTCCATTTAAGGTTTGTACCTCGATTTAAGGGTTGTACCTCGATTTAAGGTTTGTACCTCGATTTAAGGTTTGTACCTCGATTTAAGGTTTGTACCTCGATTTAAGGTTTGTACCTCGATTTAAGGTTTGTACCTCGATTTTAAGAGTCAGTACCTTGAATTTCTGAATTGGTAGCTTGACGTTAAGAGTCGATACTTTGATTCTAAGATGCGGTACTTCGATTTTAAGACTCGGTACTTCGTATTTAAGACTCGCTACTTCGATTTTAAGACTCGGTACTTCGATTTTAAGGCTAGGTACTTCGATTTTAAGGCTAGGTACTTTGATTTTAAGACTAGGTACTTTGATTTTAAGACTTGGTACTTCGATTTTGAGATTCGGCATTTAGATTTAAATCTGTACCTTGATTATAACATATTGGATTCAGATTTAAAAGTCTATACCTTCTTTGTAAGTTTCAGTATTTCCATTTAAGATTCAGTATTTTGAACGAAGAGTCAGTACTTCGATTTTAAGCCTCGGTATTTCAAATTAAGCCTTGGTATTTCAAATTAAATCTTGGTATTTCAAATTAAGCCTAGGTATTTCAATTTAAGTCTGTACCTCAATTATTAGATGTAGGATTTCAAATTGCCAGTCTTTGTAAGATTTAATATTTCCAGTTAAGATTCAATATTTCGATCGAAGAGTTAGTATTTCGATCGAAGAGTCAGTACCTCGATTTCAAGAAGCAGTACTTCGATTTAAGATTCTGTACGCCGGCTCATAAACTCAGTACCTGGGCGTCCTCCTCCTGAATTATAATAATTCAGGGTTAGCTTAGATCCTCGTCAAAATTTATGGGCGCAATTTGATTTTTTCGCAGTGGTACGAATCAGTACCGTGTAATCAGTCCATCTTCGTCCGCGCAGCAATGAAGAAAACATATAGCACAATCCTGTAATTTCGAGCCCACAGAAGCCGGGCTGAGCCCGGCCAATTTATAATTTTCCGCGGAACGAACCGTTTTTCATCTTTATTAAGTACTCGGTGGTACTGGCTCGGATGGCCTGATAATACGGTTGTTTCTGCGGCGCTTTTTTCCCATTTGTCCCCTTCAAGAGCCGGCGTGGCAGCTCGGCTAAATGTGATTTTAATTTAATATTATTACTCAGGCACATGAGAAGAGCATTTACATCGGTACTACTTAGAACGGACGTGAGTTTATGTCACAATTTGTGCGTTGACTCGTTCACATACGGTCGGCTAAGTATGGGGCCTTCGAGTTAGGAATTGTAATGAAATGGACGACTTTGGAGCGCTGGTTGAGAGAGGATAGAAACTTTAATAGATTAAAAAAAACATAAAACGAAGAATGAAATAAAGAATAAAATGAAGATTAAAATGAAGAATAAAATGAAGAATAAACCGAAAAATAAAATGAAGAATAAAACGAAGAATAAAATGAAAAATATAACATAGAATAAAATAAAGAATAAAATGAAGAATAAAATGAAGAATAAAACGAAGAATAAAATTAAGAATAAAATGAAGAATGAAATGAAGAATAAAATGAAGAATAAAATTAAGAATGAAACGAAGAATAAAATGAAGAATAAAAAAAGAATAAAATGAAGAATAAAATGAATAAAACGAAGATTAAAATGAAGAATAAAACGAAGAATAAATTGAAGAATAAAACGAAGAATAAAATGAAGAATAAAATGAAGAATTAAACGAAGAATAAAATGAAGAATAAAACGAAGAATAATATGAAAAATATAACGTAGAATAAAATGAAGAATAAAACGAAGAATAAAATGAAGAATAAAATGAAGAATAAAATAAAAAATATAACGTAGAATAAAATAAAGAATAAAACGAAGAATAAAATGAAGAATAAAACGAAGAATAAAATTAAGAATAAAATGAAGAATGAAATGAAGAATAAAACGAAGAATAAAATGAAGAATAAAATTAAGAATGAAACGAAGAATGAAACGAAGAATGAAACGAAGAATAAAATGAAGAATGAAAAAAAAAAAGAATAAAATGAAGAATAAAATAAAGAATAAAACGAAGATTAAAATGAAGGATAAAACGAAGAATAAATTGAAGAATAAAACGAAGAATAAAATGAAGAATAAAATTAAGAATGAAACGAAGAATAAAATGAAGAATAAAACGTAGAATAAAATGAAGAATAAAACGAATAATAAAATGAAGAATAAAACGAAAAATATAATGAAAAATATAACGTACAATAAAATGAAGAATAAAGTCAAGAATAAAATGAAGAATAAAACGAAGATTAAAATGAAGAATAAAATGAAGAATAAAACGAAGAATAAAATAAAAAATATAACGTAGAATAAAATGAAGAATAAAATGAAGAACAAAATGAAGAATAGAACGAAGAATAAAATGAAGAATAAACTGAAAAATGAAACGAAGAATAAAATGAAGAATAAAACGAAGAATAATATGAAAAATATAACGTAGAATAAAATGAAGAATAAAACGAAGAATAAAATGAAGAATAAAATGAAGCATAAAATGAAGAATAAAACGAAGAATAAAATGAAGAATAAAACGAAGAATAAAATGAAGAATAAAACGAAGAATAAAACGAATAATAAAATATCGAATAAAGCGAAGAAGAAAGATGAGAATAAAAATGGTTTAACTCAAGAGTAGGTTAGGCGCCTAAAATGATTCTGTATTATTAACGTTGATAGGTACTACCTAATTATGGGTACATATTCGTAAGTACCTACATATGTGTATGTATAATAAATGGTAGAGATTAAAGTAACGGTGAAGAGGCTAAAAAATCGCGCACGCACGTATGTGGTTAAATGGTTATTTATACCCACATTATGTAGAAATATTAAGAAGCAATCAATAACAAATCGCTCTCTGTAATTTTTCATTTTGCAAAAACTGTTCGCGCAGGGAACTACTTAAACCTAAATGGCAGCTTTCAAAAAACTGACTCGTGTTAGCTTATAAACTTGGCCGATGGCTGGCAAATTGTAGCCTTTGAGATCGCATATAAAAACGGATGCGAAAGGTGCTTTTTTCGTTTTTTTATTTTTATTCGTTTTTCTTTTATTCATTTTTCTTTTGTTTTTTTTCTTTTGTTTTTTTTCCTTTTGTTTTTTCTTGTTTTTTTTCTTTTGTTTTTTTCTCTTGTTTTTTCTTTTGTTTTTTTTCTTTTACTTTCTTCTTTTGATATTTTTTTTTTACTTTCTTCTTTTGATATTTTTTCTTTTACTTTCTTCTTTTGATATTTTTTCTTTTGTTTGTCTTTCTTTCAGTTGCTTCTCTTCTTCTTTAATAACTATTGGAAAAGTTCACTGTTTAGTTTATTTATACCTTATTTTTTACTAGTAACTCAAATTCAAATTTTCCAACAAACAAATGATGCAACGAATGTGATTGTGAGCAACAGGAAAGTGTTAAGGTTTCAAAAGTGTATCAAAGAGAAGAAACCTTATCGCCCGATACAAAGCACTTATAGAGCAACCTCTCTAACCTACTTAGACGAATTTATTAAGCTATAAACGTCGGCAAATAGGCAGCAAAACAATACCTCTGGTCTCAGCAAAGCTTTGCTTTGAGCAATCCCTGCAAATCTTTCGACATGAGCCTCTTTCTGGTGCTAAAGCCATTATTAAGTTGGCATTATGCATGCACGCACGAACGCACAAGTGTGAGGCTCTGTTAAAAACGGACGTAACAGTTGTTGAATGCGGAACGACAGGTGCTCTCAAGTTATTTAGCTCTGACGATATTTAGTTCTTGTGATATTTAGCTATAGAGTTATTTTGTTCTAAAGTTATTTTGTTCTAAGTCATTTTGTTGTAAAGTTATTTTGTTGTAAAGTTATTTTGTTGTAAAGTTGTTTTGCTGTAAAGTTATTTTGTTGTAAAGTTCTTGCGCTCTAAAGTTATTAAACTCTAAAGTTACTTAACTCAAAAGTTATTAAGCTTCAGTACTACTTAGTTAAAAATTTCGTAACTTGGTACCAATTGACATCATTTGTTCTAGAGTACTTTTCACCCTTAACGAGTTCTTCTGTTTATTAAACGATTTTATAATAATGAGTAGTTATGTACTTATACAAGTCCAAGCTTATAAAAATGTTAATAATAAGTAATTAAAAGAATTGTAAATAAATACTAACGAAGTACGACATGAAGTATTTATTTATATAGTAGGTACTAACTAAATAAGTACGGTACGAAGTAGTAATACGAAGTAGTAGTACGAAATAGTAGTATGAAGTAGTGAACAAGTATCATGTTAATAAGTAGATATAATAAGTAAGTATAATAATAGTAGTATGGTATACAAAAGTCGTACTGGATACAGTACGTATTCATTTCCCATCTTTTTTAAAATTAATTAATTTGTGTCTCACCAGGAATTAAAAAATCCAAAACCGTAGAACGAGAGTAAATTACCTCCACTTAAGCAGAGAGATAATGATCTAATCGGAAATTTCTATTGGGCTATTAGTACTGATTACGAAAATTGTTCGATTTGAGGTCTTTTTAATAACGACGCTGCCTTTCTTTAATTAAACGTTTGTTGTATTAGAGGTTGAGAGAGCCGCGACTTAAAAGGAAGTTCGATTGGTTTTAATTATAGAAATAAATTTTCTGCCGCCGCCAGTGTATTAGTTCTAGGATTGAGTTGATAAGAGATTGGACTTGCTAGATTAATAAAAGAACCTGTTTGGGCTCTTTGGTAAGGTGTGAAGGTTTTTGGACTTGAGAAATTTTGGTACTAACTCTGGTGGGTGTTACCTTAAAATAAACTGTAAGTTATCTATCTCTTGGGAGTACTACTTCTAGTAAAGTATGGTTATCTACCTCTGGAGGTAGATATTATCTCAGTAGTATTATCACCAGGAAACTATGATTATCTCTTGTGGGTACTACTTCCATCAGTATACTACGAGTATCTTACCTCTGATGAGTGCTACCTCATTTAAGCAGTAAATTTTCCCTAATTTTATGAATATCTACCTCATGGTGGTTAGGTAGTACTTCTAGTAAACTATGACTAAATATCTTTTTTGGGTACTACCTCCAGTTAACTACGGATACTACTACCACTGGTCAAACAGCCTTCCTCGGAGAAATCGGAACTTTGTTTACGAGTGTTGGTCGCCCGAGGGCCCGAGATGCCTGACCTGTGATACTAAAAGACACATTACCATATCAAAAATATCTTCACGCCGCCACCTTCGAGCTATTGCCGGCGAATTGTTTAGCTCCACGCGATCCAATTTGACATGCTTCATTTTTTGCAATTATTTCTCTCGGTCGGCTCTGCCTGAGTGCCTCGTCTTGCCGGTGAGCAGCTCGTATGATTAAAAATAGCGCGTTACAATGTTTGGTACCCGTAGTACTCTAACGGTACTCTTTATCTTGCTACTAGGCGCTTGATTTCTATACAGTTGGTCGCCGCAGCGTTTTAAAAAAAAATGTTTGAAACAGTACTAATCATGACGTAATTGACGCAAGGAGTACGACTAAAGTATAGTACGAGTGACTTATAGTACCAGTGACTTATAGTACCAATGACTTATAGTAACAGTGACGTATAGTACCAGCGACGTATAGTATCAAAGATGTATAGTATCAAAGATGTATAGTATCAAAAATGTATAGTATCAAAGATGTATAGTATCAAAAATGTATAGTATCAAAGATGTATAGTATCAAAGATGTATAGTACCAGTGACAGATAGTACCTAACAAGGTTTAGTAGTACCGAAGGTCAGGTTTCGTCAGTTTCGCAAGCGAAAGGAGACAATGGATTAGGAAACGAATGACGATGTTTACGATGATATTTAGCAGATTTTAATTAGGATTGCGCCGCAAAATTCGTAATTACAGTGTTCCTTTACATCGTTATTAGCAATTCATTATGTCGTTGGTAACAGTGGACCCTGGATTCTTTCCGTTTCAGCAGAAAGACAATGGCAGTTTATGGTTGGCATTAAAATCATTAAGTCTTCAATTAGACGTGGGCTGATGGGGAAGTGGCCATTATTTATTGGAGAGTTTACGGCTTTTGCGAAATTTAATGTTCTTATTTTATGGTTTGTGAGATTGCGTATCCTTCTGTCAGTGAAGATGCATTATTGATAATTTTATAAAGCTTCTTGTTGCTGGGTTCTTTTTTTTTTGTTCATTTTTTTAAATCTTGATTCTTCTTTATTTTTTCGTAATTTCTGTTTATTCTTTCTTGATTTCTATTATGTTTTCTTTAGTTGTCTTAGAACCATTTAAAAATGAAATAAATAAATAAGAAATAAATAAGATAATAAAAAGAAGAATTTCAAGATTATAAGGAAGAAAGGTGAATCTAGGTGAACGTTGCGTGCGCGCTTGTCTACCTGTCGTTATGACTCAACCAATTGAAATTTAAATGAAGCAAAAGTCCCATTAGAGCCGAAGATAAAAAAGGCTCCACTAGCTCAACCGGAAACCGGATGTGCTTACATGTGCGTGAGTGAGTAGGAACGAAAGTCCGTTAAGGGATTGTTTTGGATTAAAATGTTCGTTAAGGCAACAGGTGGGCGACAGGTTGTTGTGGTAAGAATCAAATCAACAAATAGAAGAACCAACAAATAGAAGCAAGAAAAAAATATAAGAAAAAAAAATAAAAAAATGATAATATCAAGCGAAAAAAAAGAAGAAAAAAAAAGAAAAAGAAGAAGAAAAAAAAAAAAAAGAAAATGATAAAAAAAGAAGAAAAAAAGAACAAGTACATGAATCGGTTCACAAGCGGAATTCTCATAATAAGCCGGAATCGTGTAGCCACAAATTATAGTCCGGTGACCGGAGAGTTCACTTCTTGGCCCAGCGTCGAAATTTCCCATAAACCACCGAGCCTCAGGTTCACACATCGCAACGCGTGAGAGATAGTTGCGTAAAGGCTGGTTTTCGACTCTTTCCCTTTGTTGCTATGATTGATAAACTCGGGCCTTCGTGAGCCACACATTGTAATATTTGAGAAATGCCGCACTCGAGGAATTCGTAATGGGCCAGCTAATCGTCCGTCTAGTTGGCCATGTCTTTCCCATCAAACGCTCACTCAAAAGTTTTTTTCGAAAACTTTCCTTTGTAAACATTTCTTTGAAAAATTTCTTCCAAAAATTTTACAAAAATCTTTCAAAAATCATATAAAAATTTCTTACAAAAGTCTTACAAAAATTTCCCCCAAAAAACAATAATAATAACAAAACTAACGACAATTTTGTTACTCACAAATGAATTACATTACAATTGACCATATGGTCCCGTTTCCCACAACTAACTCACTATTAAGTGATATACCGTCTTGTACGACCCACATACGAAGAAACGATGATTGCTTAGTCACAGTTGGCCGAGCGTGTCAAAGGGTGAATTATGGCAGCGACGGATTCGCATAATGCCGATTGACTTTTAACAAATCGCATTAATTCATTGCCTAATTTGTTTCTCTCGTGACACATAGGTGTAACGTGCACCGGAAATGGACTCTAAGTGGGTTTAAACATTAATTTACGACGCCAATGCACCGTACCTACGCTTCTCGCGGCGTTATTCCGGGAAAACGCGCTGGTCAGAACGCCTGCCTTTGGCCCATTTTTGGCATAATTCTTTAAAACAGCTGTAATTACCATATCATTGTTGGTAGCGGTTCTTCATCGTAAAAAATGGTTTCATAAGTTGCTTACGTATGTTTACCTCATCGACATGAATACAAAAACGGAACGGAATTGTTGCAAAACCGTACGCGCGCGAAAATCTTGCAAAAGGATTACGTTGTAACGACGGGTTACCAAGAATTGCGATGAGTTGTTTCTGTTGTTTATCCTTTCTTATTTATAACTTTAACGAACAGTCACGCACTTAAAACTTAAAATACAAATAAAACTCACCAATTTTTTATTCACACTTCTTCTTCTTCTTCTTCTCCTTCTCCTATTTTTTTCAGACAAATATTTCAATCAAGTTGATCAGTAAACAGTATCCTATCCTAAGTTCAGGTCAATTAAAAAATGGTCTAGCACTGATGAGCGATATGCACATGCACTAAACAGGTGTACCAACTGCTCGAGCAGTCGTGCCACAACCTCACGGCGCCGCAGTTATTCACAGACTGAGCCTGACAGGTCTTCACTGTTGAGAAGAATTCAATGGTGAGCCCCACCACTAAACATTTCTACTCGGGAGTATTGTACAGAC
Source organism: Quadriops clusia (assembly GCA_033557875.1). Lineage (NCBI taxonomy): Eukaryota > Metazoa > Arthropoda > Insecta > Coleoptera > Hydrophilidae > Quadriops > Quadriops clusia. The sequence continues at coordinate 61 of JAWQRP010002339.1, read as the reverse complement.
CTGCAAATCTACAAATTATTTAAGCGCATTTAGAGGAATAATGAAATGAACTTAGGATAGG
>JAWQRP010002338.1:0-15853 GCA_033557875.1 Quadriops clusia | reverse complement strand
TATTGTAATTTATTAATAAAGCAATATAAACTATACACTAAAGTGAAATTATGAAAAAAATTAAATGAAATTTAATATAATTTTGGAAAAAACAAAGCAAATAGGAAGAAACCTTAATTTTCATCATACTAAACTAAGAACGAAAAGAATAATAAACCACGTGTTGTTTACAAGCTATGCTTCGAAGAAATGGCACGGACTAGAGTATTAGACTCCAAGCGGTTGGAAAAGATAAAAAGTTCACGAAATTGTTAGCGTTTTCCGCTCAACAAAAACTTGTCTAATTGTTTTAAAGCCTTTAGAAGAGGAAAACTGTTCCGTTCTCCCTCTCATTAGATGTGTTTTGGGTTAAGGAACATTTTCCAGAAAAAAACTCGATATCGATAAAAATGTCAATTTATTCCTTTTTCTTCTCACCCATTCAATTAATGTAATCAAAAAGATATAATATTGTTCAGTCTGGGAAAATAAGGGGAAATGTCCTTTGTGGTTCCTTGGTTTTGTTGATATTTAATGAAATCACTTTTTATTTAGGTTTCTTATACTTTTGTACTTGTTTTAGTTATTTCTTGTTATATTTATTTTGGTTCATAATTTAACTTAATATAACTTAAACTAAAACTGAGCTTATTGCTACTTATTTGTCCTCTTGAGAGACATTCTAGACTGTTCTTCAGATGGAATTTTAGGATAAGCACTGTTATTTAATTTTAGTACAGTGGAATCCGCTTAATCGGGACACATCGGTAACGACACTTTTGTCCCGATAAAGAGGGTGTCCCTATTAACCGAGATGACCTTGATGTTTAGCTAATCTCTGTCAGAAAATTACAAATTTGAATTTTAATGTGTATATGGTTACTATATTTATAGTTTTTTGTAAGAATGACGTATACATATGTATACATATAAGCAGGAAAAAAATATAATGGATGTATATAAATATGTATATAGTAGATACACTTTCATAACATTGCGTGAATAAATATAAAAATGAGTAAAACTATAATAGCGGAAATTATTTATTAAACAAATTCTGTTATAATGTTAACTGGTGATTTTTGTTAATAGATTTTTTTTTTAAATTGTCAAAAGTCTCAATTAATTGGACTTCCTCATTTCCTTCCTGTATGAAAAAACGACAGAAAAACATTCATTCAGAGCTGACTCCACCTTGGGATGCTTTCCTTCTCTTTTTCTTTTCACTTGATATTTTTTTGATGCAGATTCGAAACCAGCGCGATATTGCGCTTCATGCCTTAGCAAACTCCCAATTGTTGTTTTAGATACACCAATATCAAGGGATAATTGGCGATATGAAGTTTTAAATGGAAGTTTTTTCGTTTCATCCAAAATGGAAATCTTTTCCTTTAAACTTAAATCCTTTCGAGGCATTTTTATAATACAAGTGCGTATACATCAACAAACACAAAGCAACTGAAGGCAAATTATAGATTTTTTTTAACTTATAGAACCATAATAAGCTATTATACATTCACAATATGTAATACGCGTCAAAGATCATTACAAATTTAAACAGGAAATAATACTTCTAAAGCAAAACCTCTTAGGTAAAAAAAGAATGTAAATATTCATTTTAAATACGTAAATACAAAGCAACTTCAAAGGAAATAAACATGAAACTTTTTGAGTGATTCTGAAAATTTGTCCTAATTATCCGGAGTTTTGTCCTGGTTAACCGGGTTTATTTATATAGATAAATATAGATATGATTCGGTAATTTCACATTTGTCCCAAATAAGCGGATGTCCCGATAAACCGGTGTCCTGAATAAACGGATTCCACTGTAGTACCTACAGCCAAATGCATATAAAGTCGCTGTGTGTCTGTCAGCACTTCAATGCACACTTACACTTATAAAGAGAGATAGAGAGGAAACGAGAGAGATACAGAGAGAGAGGGAGAGAGAGAGAGAGAGAGGGAGAAAGAGAGAGGGAGAGAGAGAGAGAGGGAGAGAGAGAGGGAGAGAGAGAGAGAGAACGAGAGAGATATAGAGAGAGAGAGAACGAGAAAGATATAAAAAGAGAGAGATATAGAGAGAAAACGAGAGATAGAGAGGGAAATGGAGAGACAGATAGAAAAAGCAGCAAGAAGAGCATCTAGGTGATGAGATATATTCGCGAGAACAAGCGGAAGCGGAAGAGCCCTGCAAAAACCAAGGAGGCGCTTTGGAGCAGATCGTTCCTCCAATTCCCTCGAAAAGTGTATTATCCTTGTTTTTTCGAAGCCTTGTCAAAACATCCGGTATTATTCAACGTTTTTGCAACAAAGGACTCGGTTGGGACGATCTCAACAGTCAGAAGGCGACATGATTTGTTGATGCCTGCGCCTCACAGTTCTACATGCTAAAAAAGGAAATGATGTAGAGGGTGGCTTGGCGACGTGCACGTTCGGCCGAGTAAACTAATTTTAGTTTGATTTTCCCTTTCGCGCTCTGCTTGAGGAGATTTATTTACCCTTTTTGCTCATATAAAATTCTATTATGCGCCTGTAACAAGCTTCATTCCAGATTGCAAATCATCCAATGTGACACAGTTTTGTCAAGTTTTTTTACGCATTATAAAAACATGTATTCATTTTAAATATAAACATTCATTTTAACTATAAACATTAATTTTAATTTTAAACATTAATTTCGATTTTAAACATTAATTTCGATTTTAAACATTAATTTCGATTTTAAACATTAACTTCGATTTTAAACATTAATTTTAATTTGAAACATTAATTTTGATTTTAAACATTGATTTTAATTTTCAAAATAATCACTTTGAAAATAATAAATAATGGAGGAAAACTGTAAGTAAATTGCTCATCGCATCATTTGCTAAGCAGTGGCTGGAACGTTTCCAAAATTGCATTATTATGGCAAAAATGCAAATCTAATTATTCTAATCACTCTCGTTAGCATCCCTCATCCAGGTAGTTGAACGCTTTAACTTCGTTACAACTACTAACTTTGCGCAAAAGTTTCGGGAACGAGGCTAAATGCTTCCAAACTTTGTCTGTTTAATATTTAAATAATGTTCGACTAATATTTAAATACTATTTAACAAACTTTTAAATAATTGTATAATGATTTTTGAGAAATATTGAAATAATATTTTTAAGAGATATTTAGATAATATTTTAAAGAGATATTTAGATAATATTTTTAACTAACATTGAAATAATATTTGAACTAATGATACTTAAATGATAATTTAAATATATTTTTTTATTATTATTTTTGTATCAACATGCTAATGTAATATGTTAAGCGTGAAAGATTATACGTTTTAAACATCACGAAATTACGTTTTTAAGAAAAAATAAACAGAGGTAAAATATGTTTTTCTTCAGGCAAGGAATATTTTGCACAGATCCCTAGCCGACCGCGAGAACTTTTCCATTTTGTTTCGTGCTCTTATTTTTATTTAAGCAAATAAAACTTGCTGAAGAAAGTTAATTTTGTTCGAAACTCGCTGGGGCGGGACACAGTTATCCTTTCGGTTATCACAAAAGGCAGCAGACCTACACCAGGTTCACCTACACAGTAGCAAATTAATCTAAATGATCTTGTTTGGTATGGAAATATATTTTAGGTTTTCTTGCAAAATTATACAATATTTTTTGAACTCATTTTTGAGCTCCTTCTCAGAACCTTAGAGTCTTCATATCACGAGCGTGAACGCCAAAACTAGGCTAAAGGCAAAGTATTGCACTATTTTATTTTAGGGTAATAACTCTGCCTTGGGAGGCTGCTTCGGCAAACAGTAAACAAGGTCCTCGGATACTTGCCGACATTTCATTTCGAGAATCGTGATTTATTCTTTTGATACATTTATGGTTAGTTGTAAACGAGTAAAGTTCATGTTGATATAAGGGATTGTTTGACTTGCCTGTTTGCACGAGACGTCCCCAGGACAAAGGATACTTTCGCGGAAGGAATCTGCTTCATATGAGTCAGTGTAATAATTTTATTTTATTATAATGAGGCCAGCACAAAATAGTTTATAACAAACTAGAATATTGCACACATTCTAAATTACAAGGCAAATGAGAATGTACACCTTGTTTCATAATAAATGTCAATTATTTCGTTTCGCAAACAGACGCTGTAATTCTAGTAAAGTCAGCATATTCAACTAAATTAAGAATTCTAAAGATTTTAATATCAGCTAGACTGTACACACAAAACAATTTGGTTCCATTTGTCTTTGTAAGGATACTATTGTAAGGAAGCAGAGACTTAAAATCCTTATTATCGAGGACTTTAGGATCGACATTCGAGCTTTTATTCCCCATAAACTTTTACGCCAAATATTTGGCAAAGGCTGGGATATTCAAATGGTCTTCGTCCTTTTTCGTCTGCTCCCCAGACATAACAAACATTTTTAATCCTGAATTACTTTGCTGCATCGACTGCGTTCGATGTTCAATGAACTTTCATGCAGATTCTTCCGGTTATCTCGTTGCTTTTCGGCTCTCATTTTGCACCGACCGGATTCTTCCGGTTCATTAAAAATCAATCAGACAACTCACCTTCGGTTCTTTTAATCTTCATCGAATAGAAGTCTTCGAAAAATCTTTAGTGTTAAAAATTTTAGTAAAAAATTATTATTTGTAATAATAAACTGTACTTTTAACACATTGTGTGCGGGACACGTACTGTTCGACCAAAGCTTCCTGGCAAAAATCTTGAGTAGACTCCGGTTACTTGGCGCAGAGAGAGTACGCACTAGGCGGAACAAAGATAGGCGCGACGCGTCACCGCCCATTCAGATCTCCTTGTAGAGTGACCGACCAAATTGCAGCCAGGACTTGTGTAATAATTATTAGAATATTGTTGATGACAATTTATTTAATTACAAAATATATGTATATTTTTTTCATAAACAATACTTCAAGTAAAAACAATTTACTAATGTTCAATTATAAACCATAGTTTTATTATACTATTAAACATATATTTATTGATACAATACTATAAAAAAAACTTAATTCATGTATTTATAAGAAGTTATGTACATATTTGTACTGTACACAATAGGAATTTATTACTTATCTGTTAAAATTAATTAAAATTATCCGTGCATTAATTCGAATTTTAGCTTATGGGTATTTGAAGATAAATATAGAGTACAATGCAAGATCAATTAAAAAGGGCAATTGGTTTTACTTAGACTACGGACAAATATAAAACATTTGCTACGACAAATAAAAAAGTTTCTGTTTTCTTTTTATACATAGCCTATTGGATAGGTAACATTAAAACGTTTAACAATAAATATTTTATACAAGATTAACAAATCTTTTTTATCAGAAAGTAGGTAATTGTTTTTCTTAAGTATAGATTTTTACCCTTATAAAACAAAATGTTTTGTTACTAACGTTTTTTAAATCGATATAAAATTTGATGTGCATAAAATGCTTGAAGCATTTATAAAGATTTAATTTTTTTTACTAGGTACCCATTTACTAAGATATACGACCAAGAACAACGCAAATACTTCGCGCTTTTGTATATAATGCAGGGATACTTAACGAGATAAGGAACGAGCATGATGCAATGCCTAATGCGAACTGACCGTCAGATCTCGCTCTTTAGAAGAACAGGGAGGCGCTTGCTACTGCGCAACCAGAGCCGAGGTAAGGTCTGTTGCCAGGCAGCTTTGGTCGAGCAGTACTTGAACTTAATTGTTGCAATGTGTAATTTTATCGATTGTTTTGAGGTATGTCTGAAATGACATTACTAACAGAGTTAGTAGCGAATGAATTGTGAATTATATTATTAATTTGCTCTTTATTTAAGTCAAAGATTGTTATAGCTAGTAAAAACTCCATCCAAGATTATCATTAATATTCAAGAAAAAATTAATACATACTAACTATACTTATTTGATTGTGTAAGACTTTATTATGAGAAAGTTATCTTATATGTGATGAAATCAGCGGAAAATCCAATGTGCGTAAATAACTCAATTGAGTACTAATGTGACTATAACATATTAATTAGCTTCAAATCGCGACTTTTGTTCAAATAATAATGAGGCGTCTCTTACAGTGCAAAGACCTTGCAATATAAAGATCCCTGGAGGAGTGTACATAACATATTTTATAACAATCAGATATAGATATATATTTCAAACAATTACATATGTGATCCGTAACGAAGCGAGATTGGTATCTAGTAGTTGTCCGGATTTTCATATCTTATGTACTCTATCGGCGATCTGGCCAAGTTGGTCTTTCCACTTGGATACAGGGCAGAATGCAGACGATACAGACATCCTGATCTCTATCGGTAGCAGATATGATCATAGGAGCTACTGATATCACAAGCCGCGCTGTCATCGGCCAATTGAATGCATGGACAGATGGCAGGCCTGCAAGTACGCCTCCGTTTTTATTATTTGTACGCCCTGTCATACATTAAATTCTTTTGAATATATAATGATAGGGTTGAAGCCTTTCAGTGGATGTCCCTCTGGTTGAAATACATGTACATTCTCCACTTCATCAACATATTTTATTTTCGAAATAAATTATAATTACCCATTGTTCTGCAATAATTATCTTACGAAACTAATATTACATTAAGTCAAATCCTCACAAAGGGTAATTCCCATAAAATGTTATAAATCTCATCGTACGACGCAATGGCAATGGCAATGGCAAAATACGTGGGCGGTGCCGGGACCAACATGTGCGCCAATTTGTTATTTTATTTGAAGTTTTATGGCCTACGCTGGAAACAGTAAAGCTGGGCGATAACTACATTATGTTTAATTATAGCGATTCCGAACAAATTTATATCGGAGGATTAAATTTTTCTGCACAGCCATGAAACGGCTTTAATGCACCACAAATCTTATTTACAACGGGAGGCATTTCAAATACACGATGGCCATTAAGGCCGCTTTCAATTCAACGTTCGTGCCCGCAGTTTGCCCTCTAATAAAACACCTTCGAATCTCGAAAACCTATTTATAACATTCGGCCTCTTTAAATTTGTAATACAAGATTTTTACTTTAACCTTTAGAACCCGCAATAAAAAAATACACCGAAAATTTTATTTTTGATTAATAAATTGAAATGTTAAAATGCATTTATACTTAAAAAAGATACAATGGCGACCAGCCCGAGGTATCAAGCTAGTCTACAGGTATACGTTCGTGTAACAAAGGCTTCGCAAATAAATGTGTTTATTTACCTTAATAATGTTGTATATGTGATGCAACAATGGTGTAGGGGCAACAAAGGCAATATAAATACGAACGCATTTACTTTTACATTCTTATATTTCTGTCGCACATGAATGTGACATATTTACTGCAAGTTTTTAATAATGCACAACTTGCCATAAATATGACAGGGTAACTGCATTTTATATCTAGAGTTTATGGGTTGTTTGCAATAATTCTTAATAAATAATAAAAGGCCGTTCCATGGTCGCGGGACAAATTTATACTGCTACTCACTTTGCGTTGGGTGTTTTTCACTTTTGCAAGATGTTTATTCGATTTTCAATGTCGGCATATAGGAAATTCATGAGAAACTAATAAACTCCGCACGATGGCGACTATAATTTATATATTTTATTATCAATGTCGCTCGTAACGTGGATATGACAAATGACTTACAAGCCATCATAAACACAGGAATCCAGGCCGTAAACTAACACGCAGCTTTACCTAACATACAAAGTCCTATAAAGTGCAGCCGTCAGCTTCTTTAGCCCTATCAAAATGTGATCTCTGGCCTTTTATTTTCTCGAGAATTTCGCCCAGCCTTCTTCAAGTGAAATTTTCGTTTTATATTGGCGGCCTGTAAATCACATTCTACGGCCAGGGTACGGAAAAGGACTTCTTTCCCCCTTTTAACTACTCTGCACGAATGATTTACATTTACTGTATTTTTATATTGATCAACTCTAGTAATGATATAGGGTAGAGATATAATTAATTTAGGTTCACTTTAAATGTAACAACAAGGTGCAAAAAATTTTACTATAAGAAGGACCGACAATTCAACTTGGATAAAAAAATACAGAGTTATTCGGTGTACTGCTCTGTTGCATTTTTGTTTATTTTCGCCGATGCGTTTCAGTAGGAATTCCACCGGGTCTCCCAAAAGTTTCAGCATGGTGGTGATGTAAACAGTGAGGCGGATACTTTGACTGGCAGTCGGTATGCAGGCCGTTAGTTTAGCATATGAATTAGGCCCGGCCATCACGTGTATATTTTCAAACTCGTATATCAAGTGGCTAAGTACACACGTCATGACGTTGGGGCCCGTGGGCCAATCAGGAACACCCATGCAGCATAAAACAATGCGGCTGGGCGGGGACCCTGGCCTCCAAACCACTTTGCCGCAACCGTCGAATATACATACAAATTGTTTTGCCAAATGTTATCCAATCAATTAGGATGGTTGTTGTGGAGATCTCAAAAGCTTATCTTTTCTTAATTAAAAATAACAGCGTTATGAGTTTCTCATCAAACCAAATGGTGATGATGGTATTCTTTGTTATTTATTTGTGGTGGGCTTTTCAGAATGTTAATCGGTTTGCACCGCGCGCCTCCGCCAATTTGGAACATTGCCCGAATACCTTGCTTGTATACATGTATACATTTCTTATTATTTTTGTGTCATAATAATAAATGCGGCATAAAACGAATCAAAAGCGTTAATCCTGTACACTGTTCATGTCAACATTTCCTTAAAACCCACCCAGCAACATTACAAATAGAAATTTTATCAGATATTGGTCTGTACAAGAGGCAATACAGGCTCGAAAATTCGTTCCCCAGCATCCGCTCTGCTAACCTATCGGCAATTAATCTAAATTGAACCAGACAGACAATCCCAATTAATATATTCAGCTGTTGTCTTTATCTTACCTTGTTCACCATTTCTTTTTTTATGATTATACCCTTAGTTCTTACCCATTTTGATATAGCCAGTACGCGCTTTAACAAATCCGGTAAAACAGTTCCTCCAAAAAACAAGTTTTATTGCGTATTTTAAGCACAATAACGATCCCGGTCAGAATTTTGCACGTAATGTTTACAAAACGCAACCTCTTACATAAAAACCAAGCTTCGATACCGGTAGCTAAATATTTGGAAGTTCGTTTTGGTTTAAGGTCATTGGCCTGCACACGACCGAAATAGAGGAGGTGTGCTGTGTAAATGATTTGAAAGGATGATTGATGGATTTTGGAAGTAAGAAATGAATGCATTTTAATGTGTCGGCATTTTCTTTTGCTCTTTAGAAAGTCAACATATATGAGGCGATAATTTTAGATATTAGTACTTTGTAATTGTCTACTGTTCTATTACAATTAGGTTTTTTGTTGGTTCGGTTAATTATATCATTTGTTACACTAGTTTTAGATGAGAGATTTTTTTGTAATTCATACCTCTAATCCAATTACGCTATTTTTTAAAGCGGAATAATATTTTTTCATACTCCAACAAGTGTTTGTGCTTTTTAGCAATAAAGATCTTCTAGTTAAATGACGAGTTCCCTGCAAGGATGAATTACACATGGACCTTTTAAAAACTCTGAACACGTAAACAATTATTGAAAGTTGTAAGCCAAAGGACAGATCATATAAAAACGAATAGCAGTTGTCTAATAGAAAGGGTCTTAAAAAGTTCCCGAGACTGCGGACAGAAGACGTCAACCACATGTTACTACTACATCTCTTTTTTATAGAGCAAACAACTCGAATTTTCTAGAGACTCTGCAATTAACGTCCTTGTAGCTGAGGGCTTTGCATAAAATAATGCCTATGCGCTTATGTTCTCATTCCATCAAACAATTAAAATTGCAAACACACTCATCAACTAATGCATTCAGCAAGAAGGCAATTAAGTGCATGAGAATCTCGTTAAGTGATTTTCTTAGTAGAAACGAACGAAATTTTATTGCCTAATTTGCACATTTTCCACACATCACATTGCCTCGTTTGGAAGGCATAAAAGTGAATATTAAATTATAGCTCCGAGAACGTAGGAGTTACAGCAGAATTTGTGATCCCCTTAAAGGAATGGGAATTTCTATCGAAAGTAAAACCATTTATTAACTACGCTCCGGGTGGCGTGAAATAAAGTTACAATATAAAGCATCCACCTATGGATTCGATATAATTGGATCACATATTTTCAAATTGGAATGACATTTACTTATTACGGCGAAGTTTATGTGCTATGGGTATTGTCTCGTATTGTTTACAACGTTCCGGGCAGGAAAGTCTCGATAGATTATTTTCGTTAAGCCCGATAAATGGTTTAAAGGGAGCAGCTATAAGAGCGATCAAAGTGATCACGTAAGGCCCGTCCCAAAAGGCCCGATGAAATGTTAATAGTTCATGGCATCGGTCCATTATTTTAATTGGGGCTTCGGTAATTGCTACGTCTGGACGGTAATTGCACCTTAAACAAACACACACGAACGAGTGCACCATGAGAAAGCAGCCCTTCCATAAACCCCGAACTGTCTGAATTTATAAATAACATTACGCAACTTACGTTGGAGTAGAATGCTTATTTAATTACCCTATTCAAAACAGTAAATGATCTGCTTTGATGTTATTATACCAGGATGTGCGCGTTTATTTTCTTTGTAATTCCACATAATGATGATGTAGAAAGTTTCACTATTAATTGTAAAATAAATTAAATCTCCGACAATACCAGACTTACGGAAAAGTACGTTTGAAAATGAGTGTGTAGCTAAATGGTAAAGCCGTTTTCTGTTGTACCTACCTCCCAAGTTATTATCTCTAATCACTACATTACTTGTTTAATAGCATTGGAAAGGGAAGTTTTAATTAAACGTTATAGATAAGAGGGTTTACAGGAAATTTTATCACTTTCTATTCTCTAAAGGTTTCATTCGAGCTTAGCCGTTCTATTTCATATGGTCACGTTTTAATGGAGATTACGTTTTATAGGACGGTATAACTAGTTTGTACGTACTGCATGCATCATATCTGTATATGAAATGGAACAATTTACATTTGTCATTATTTGTTCTAAGTATCGGCTATCGGTATTGTCCATAATGGGTCATCCTGCCAATTAGAGATTGAAATACGTCGTTTCTCCGGATAGTTGTAAGTTTAATGGAATTAAATTATCATTTTAAATCGCTCCATTCTTTGCAAAGAAATATAGATACACGACCGGATTTTTTCGCCGTTCTCGCAGGATTATCCTAGACGTGCAGCATAATCTGGGACGGGGAGGTTTATTACAGCATCTGGTTTCGTGACTTGCTGCACATGCTGGTATATCGGCGAGGAGAAGAGCCTTCGTTATCGGAAACACGCATGTGAAGAGCCAGTGTTTTTGCTACTTCGTACATGGAAGCCAACGTTCAAATTGCCGTGTGTACTACAACCAATAAATATTGCAAATATCTCGGAATTTGTACTTCATATACGTGACCTCGGGCTCATCGGGTTTTCTTAGTTCCTCTCTAATACTGAAAGTATTGGAATTCGTACTGTAGGTAAGAATTCCAATAGGTTTTAGTACACGACCAGAAATATTTTGTACTTTTCGGAGTCTTTTCGGGCTTAAACGGAGTCAGTGTAAAATGGGGCGGTTCAAAAAGTGGAATGATTTCGGAGGGGATACATTCTGAGGTATAAATTTAAACAAATTCTCAAATGCAAAATAAATATATGTTCTTAATTTAAAAAAATTGTTTTTGCTCGGTAGGTGCAACACAATTTCGCCTATTGAAAGCATGTGTAATCTCCAAATATCCGAAACGTTAGCATTAATAAATTTTTTCTAATTCTTGCATTAAATTTGATTTTTTTCGCAATCGACTAGCGTTTACAAATGGTTTACGTTTACTAACTAGTTAGGAAAAGTAGCATTTTCATTCACTAGTTAGGAAATGAAGTTTTCCTAAATAATGAGTAATTTTGTGTTGAAATGGAATAAAACTCTAATTGGAGAGACCCGAAAATATTTTAAATACCCATCATACATGTAGTTTGTGCGGAATACAAAGAGAGACTCGAACAGTACGTCTAATGCCTCCAAACAATGTTTTAGGGAATAAGGTGGTGGTCAACGTTAATGTAAAAAATTGGTAATATTTTTCTTCGATGTCTTTGCAGCAAATAGTTTTGACTGAGTTTCCTGATAGAAAAATATACTGCTATAAGAAAAGCTCGAAAATTCATATTCAAAAAATCTTTAACAAGTCAAGCGTTGAAACACTAATAATCTTGAAACTAACTACTTCTAATACCCTCCGGATAATCTGTGTGTGAAACATCGTTTAATAGAATGGGATTTGTTCTATGTACATTTATAGATTTTAGGTCAGCTTGAAATTTACTAAGCTCTAATAAGTTTTTTACATGAAGATATATTTTTTGCTATAGAAGAATAATCAACTTACATTTCTAAATGTAAGCTAATCTGAAATTTTATTTCAGTTCGAAATGGATACTCTTGCGTGCCAGTAGCCCTAGCGGAAGGTCTGGACATAAAACTAGATGCAGCTGCAAAGAAAATTGTGTGTAGTCAAAGTGGCGTGGAAGTTACAACTTACGCTCCGAAGGAATCAGGACCCAACGTTACCTACCATGGTGAGATTACGTTTTTATTTTATATTTCATAAATGAAGCGGAGATAAGTCAACATCGTAATTACTTTTATGTCTTTACTTGTAATTTATTAGTTGTAATAAGTATTACAAAGTGTTTATTAACGGCAATTATGTTCTTATTTAGATCTTCCGATAGCTGCACACATAATGAACACGCTATTTACCCAGATTTTATATTTAAATACCCATATAGATTGCCGATTACGTTAAACGGATTTAGTATGTGTGAGGTTTATAGTTGGGAGGAAATTGATATTAGGGTTTAATCAAAATTGAAGGGAGATAATATATTTTTAGTATTAACTAACGGGTTTTATTTTATTTAATTTGTAGATCGCAGGGTACAAATCATGATGATACTAACCCAAAAGGATACTTGTTCGAAATTGCCATTATACCATTATTTGCCAATATTGCAGCACCTGCGCATACGATAAAGCGGTTATTATGTGCGATAACTCAGAAACTCAATTATCTTAACTGTTATACGCCCAGTGACAAGCTTTATGTAGAATTATAAAAATTAGGGTGTCATATGGAGGCCATAAAAGGCATGAGCATGAATATTATCGCTATAAACTATCGTAGCGTCAACATTGCGGCGCCAGGTAATTTTATACTCTACTTATGCAACGAAAAAGAAAATGATTAAGTGGTACGTCTCATCTAAACCCACCTAATCCGAAAAAAGACACTTTGTATGCAGATGTCCTTCACGAGTCTTTAATTACTTATTCATAATTCATAGGAATATATTAATTAGTCGGTAACGTTGTAATTTGACAGGATACCTTGTAAGTTACACTAGTTTGTCGGAAGTCGTAAATAATGCACACATTCATTGCACCAGTCATTGTTTGGTGTGTCTTCTTAAACCAGCCAAGGACTGCCACGGCTCTTACAATTGGTCGCCGTTATCACATGCAGATATGATATCTCACCGTGTTCCACCAATTAGAAAGGCAGTGCATATACAACGAATAAGAACAGCTTGTGTTATCGCTGCCTTGTTCCTCGTAATTGGGTATAAATAATATTAAGCATGTTTCTTGCTTTGCTCAGAACGTGTGCGCAACATTCCACTGTATTCTTGAATACGTTATGTGCATTGGTTTCCGAACATCAACAGTTTCTTCTTATTGTTGCCGTCAACATTGTTTCTTGCAACGGTAGCATTTTGCCATGTTATCGCAGGATCTATAAATTACTCATTGCAACTCAAACCAAAAAAATCGTTCAATGTAGTCACATAACAAACATATACCTATGTAGATGGAAAAACGTTTAACTGCATACTTACAAACTCATTGTCAGTAAACCAGCCTTATTGTCAGGGCTAACCAGAGTTATAGTTGAAGTAATCTGGCCTTATCCAGCGCTTCCCAGAAGAAATAGTGCGGACCTTAAGTGTACCACAATTATTCAAGAGCAGGGCAAACAATTCAAGCAAGAGTGATTTGATGGCACACATTAGACGCAGTAATGTAACAATAATTAACATCAATCTGTGTAAAACATCTCGACGGAGTTTCTGGACTTAGAAACATCTCAACCATGCAGCATCACCGAGTAAGACCGAGAGACAATGTAGTCCTGTGGGAGCCATTAATAGGCCAAGTCTGCCCATAAATCCTCGCGCACCGGTCAAACACACTGTTCTGCATCTGACGCAACCAATTAAAGTCGGTAAACACCCGGATTACAATTCCAATCATTAAGGAGGTGGCCATTAGTCCGAAGATCAAATCCAGCCGCGGTGGTCGCTGAATAAACCAGATTGCGGACTGTCATTTGTCTACACTACACCACGTACCAACGGATTCTTATTTTACCTCTGCGGGTTCTTTTTCTGGCGCATAAGTAAACCAGAAGGACGATTGTGCTGCCGACCGACTGGGCGCCCATTTTATATGGCCATAGGAGGCAACAAAGATGCGCAGGATAATACGTATCACCTTGCCGGTTCGCTGTTTAAAGCAAATGCTGGAGGAATTACATGCTGAAAGTTCATAAAATTCCTGGTGTGGCGATACTTTTATTCGTTTAATTTTATAATTGGAAAAGTTTGTAACTAATAATGTTTGCAGTAAATACCTCTTCCATGTGAACATTGGTCAGTGGATTAGAAACTATTTATGATTCCTGTTTTAAAGTGATATTTTTTCATTTCAGCTGATGTTGTCTTGTGTACATTACCATTAGGAGTGTTAAAAGTTAGTACGGCACCCCCATGCAACCAGAAGAATTCAGTAGAATTCTCGCCACCCCTTCCGGAGTGGAAAACATCAGCAATCCAAAGATTAGGGTTTGGAAACTTAAATAAAGTCGTGCTGTGCTTCGAACGGATATTTTGGAACCCTCAAGCTAACCTTTTTGGTCACGTTGGAAGCACTACTGCTAGCCGTGGGGAACTTTTCCTGTTTTGGAACCTTTACAAAGCACCTGTTTTGCTGGCTCTGGTAGCTGGCGAAGCTGCCGCCATTATGGAAAATGTTACGGACGATGTGATCGTGGGAAGGTATTTATCTTGATCTATT
Source organism: Quadriops clusia (assembly GCA_033557875.1). Lineage (NCBI taxonomy): Eukaryota > Metazoa > Arthropoda > Insecta > Coleoptera > Hydrophilidae > Quadriops > Quadriops clusia. The sequence continues at coordinate 670 of JAWQRP010002338.1, read as the reverse complement.
CTTTTTATTGAACCATTGGCGAAACCAAACCATTTAATAATTCAAATTTCGAGATTAGCGACGCGCAGAAAAATATTTAGTTGAGTTGATTTTCTTTTAATTGTTTAATTAATATTTAGTAACATAAAATGTCATTTTGTTCAATATTGGCCTTTTATTGAAACATTATTTCAATAATTCCAATAACATTATTAAATCGATCTCTTTTACTTTTTAGAAATTTTATAATCAGGGTAATATGTAATATGTAGTTCGCTCGTTTTTTCAAATTACATCCCTTCGTTTACATCACATATAGTACTCACCAAAAGAAGCAAAAAAATTCCTAATGATCCCTGTCCGATCTTCAACAGAGATACAGCCCCCCAAAGTTGAGTAAAAAATCAGATAGGTAGACAAAAACTAACTAACTCTAATTTGTCAATTTATAATAATTAAGTGTGTGTTGTGGGTATCCGACTCTTTCTTAAATTTGACTTGACGCCTGAGGGTGGGCAATGTCCGAAAACGGTAGCGATCGTAATAAATAGTTATTTATACACTGAGGGAGTTAGACAGTGTATTATTCCCGAGAATTTAAATTATGCCCGAGACGAGCGTAGCGAGTCGAGGGTATTATAAATTCGAGGGAATAATACTGCCTAACTCCTGAGTGTGTATACAAAACTTT
>JAWQRP010002337.1:0-15866 GCA_033557875.1 Quadriops clusia | reverse complement strand
GCATGTGTTTATAATAACAAAATTATTCAAAAATCGCTCTGAATCCTAATGTGAATCTGTCTTATCTTGTCTAGTGCAACTTAGAAATATGCGAGAAAGTCGAGTGGAGACCACTCCATATTTATTTCCTATGCATCTAAGTTTATCTTATCTTTGTGGATATGTATCTAAATCTGTAAACTAAATTAAATGTGATATATGAGAAGGTAACCATAGGTACCTAAATCCAAAATAAATTTAATAGTTGCCACAAATTGATTAATTTGTTTGATAAATAAATACATTCATTAATTATTTTTTATTCGATTATTACGTGTTTATTTCTTGAAACATAGTATTTCATAATATTTATCTAAAAATTGCCTTAATGTATAATCTTTTATCAACCATAGGTTATTTTTTATTGAAACATGTTGATGCGCTTTTCGCTCCCGCTGTATAATAATTTAATATTTACAAGGATATTACATACTTATTGTTCATTTCTTATAACCAAGTATTATGTATGCAAATGAAGTGCATTATACGCTACAACATCTTACTATTGCAACAAGTTGACATTAATGTAATGTAATAGAATTCATTAGCGGCAATTGGTTTCTTTATATAGTTTTTCATTGCTTCGGTCGGATAAAGACTTGTAGATACATTGAGGATCAAAATGTTTAACCAATTAGGATTTATTTAAATTAAAATTATAATATTGAAAGTAACTCCACAATTAACAATTTAAAAAAAATCATTTAGCATTATTTTCCAAATCTTCCATTAATTGTAAGATCACTATCTAAATTTCGTTAAATGAATTATTTACGTGTGCAGCTTTTAAACTGTACTGTATTAAATAAGTATTTACATATCTCTTGAATATCCTCTAAATACCAAATGCACACATCCTTGTTGGAAGCGAATGAAGAGCAATTATGTATCGACAGAGGCGCATTATATTGTCACATAAGTGTGTACAATAAAGATTAATAGCAAAGATAAATAATCACTGATGTAATCGGCGTTAAGTCGTCTTCGTGGCTCATTTTGCGGCAAAAACATCTTGACACAGAAATTTCATTCAATAACGCCTGCCGCAATGTGTGCTTTTCAATTTGGCGGGCTGAGGAGGTAATTGTTAGGAATCTCAGATTTATTCACCTGGATGGTTTATGTAAGGTCTGCACGCCATAAAAGCTATTCCAAGGAGCAGTTGAATTCCTATTTAGAGCCCCATAAACGAATAAAGAAATAAAGAGAGAACTCTGGCGAAGAATCTGAAAGTTTTTCATTGTACTGTCAACTCGAGGCCTGAATGCGCCGAAAGTGACAGGCGAAACTTTTGGTATTTTACATTTTTAAAAAAGTTATTCCTTCGTTATCACTAATTAACAACTAATGTGTCCTGAGTGTTAATTTATAAAATATTTATTAATCAATTTTTATTCCGCTATATTGTTCTTTTTGCTAATACGTACTTAATTTAATTTAATGAAAAGGATGCAAAAGAAGGCGATGCAAATTAGAGCCTAGGAGTCCTCAATTAATTTTTATTACATATCATTTATTTAATATCCACTCGTTTTGTAACAGTAAATGGCTAACTTTTACTTTATCCGAAATGTTAGTAAACATTTGAACAGATGCAATAATAAGAGATCCTTATGTAACGCCTTAATTCGAGCCGCTGATTTCGGTGGTGTACCAGTTCGTGCTAAATTAGGTCCAAATTAATACCTTCATAAATCTAAATACTCGATGAACGTCTTCCTTTTTGTTTCAAATTAAATAAACCACCATCTAATTCAATTTTAATTACTTAGCATAGTTTACAATTCAAAATTTGTGCATACTGTTATAATTTTAATTGTGTGTTCTTTTAAATTTATTTCATTTATTTTGCGTACGTATTTCGTAAATATTTAGATGTATTACCTCAAGATTGTTTCGCAGTCGGGATAATTAAGTTGATTCTTGCGTTAAATTCGTATGGTGTTAAATGTACAGGTTTGTTATTATACCAGAGTGGAGCAAGCTATCTGGCGAACATTTGCATATCAAGCATGTAGTTGGGTATGATGTCGTGTAGTTATACGAGCCATTGTTGGCTTACAAGCTTCTGGAGAAGATTTGGGGAGCTTCCCATGACTTGTTAATCCTTTTGAGCGAAGAGATGACACAAACGAGCCTGACAGGTCGTATCTACGTTTGCACGAGGGGATATCGAACCAGGTGAAGGCTGTACACAATATACGACCTTTTCTCATTGTAATTCGCTTGTCAGTGCACTTACGCACTTCGCAATGAGAAAAAACTAATTCAACCGAAGCAAACTGCTCATTAATCTGCTGTCTGTGCAGATAAGCCCGCTGTGTCCTAAGCGCACACAATCGACTCGAATAAAACTTTTATGTGCTTTTAGAGCCGTGTAAATTAAATGGGGCTCGTATATCTCCGAGGCCTAGTTTAGTCAGGCACATTAACATTTTTAATTAGCAATTATTGTGCCTCGGAAAAAGTCACGTTAGGAAAAGGTGCCTATTTACAGATAAGAGCGATTTGGCGATAAGAACGTTTTCCAATGTTCTTCCATTAGGCGAACAATTGCAGGAGCTACGCGATTAAAACGAAAAAAAAACTTAAACCCAAGTAGATGAAAAACTTAACCAGATCATTCTTCTCGGTTTCATTTCCATCTGATGTTTCGTCCTAGAGCCTCCCCAAAAGAGTCGCATGCACAGCTATTGTTTGTCGTGAAGTTAATGCGATTTTTTATCGAATTATGGCAATTCTCACAATTAAATAAGAGTAGAGGAATTGCCAAAGAGATAAAATCAGCAGTTGCACTCGGAGTGACGACCGTGTAAAGCTAATTTTGTAAATAAATGTGTTGAAACGTGGCAACTGTAAACAAAAGTAATATTGTTAAGTAAATTTGGGATGACGCTTGTTATAAAATAAACGTGTAAGTATAGTTAATAGCAAATTAAACATTAGCAAATTGGCAAATTAGATATTTTCTACTAATGAAAGTTTTTTTTAATCACCACATCCAAATTAAAATGAATGAAGAAACAAATTGGCACCGTTTAATGTTGAATTCGGGGTAAATTTTGAACTATTTCGTCATCAGAAAAGATGACTGTCTCCAGAACATTATTTTCGTAGAGTTTCCCGCGGTCCTTAATTATAAAGCATAAATTAATTACTCTAATATTGGAACGGATTTTGAGGATTCACATCGTGTACTTTGATTCAGTGAAAGTTCACGACGAAACAGTGCTAGGTGGGCCGTTTCTTCATTTACGAATTATATTACAATTAATTTCGGTTCTCACAACACAATAGCATGTCAGTACATTATAATAACATATTTCTTACGTTGTGCATGTGTGCGCATTTTTTTTTTGTTAAGTGTTCAGCATAAGGTTACAATGTTTCTGTGGTCTAGCGTACTTATGGCAGTACTTGGTCAGGTATAAAAGGCCGTAATAAACGGTGGTTTATTATGCCTAGTAGAAGCATAGTAGAGCATCGATTTTCCTCATGTCTTGCTAACACGATCGGCTTGCGGTCTTTTCATCCTCGAATAAGTTATTAAGACACTAAAGGTTTGAAAATAAGGTAAAGAAACTCGGGGCTCTTTAAGATATTAAAGGTTTGTAAATAGGCTTGAACAGTCCTAAGTTTTTTTAGTTTATTTTCAAACGTTCAGTGCCTTAATAGAACTAGGTTCTTTACCTTATTTTTAAACCTCTATATAAACAAAGACTAACGAGGGATTAGTTAGTTCAAGGATTAGCGCTTGTCAAAACTTATAACTTCAAAATTTAGGATTTTCACTGATGAACGAGATTTAGTACAACCGGATTTAAACGCGATTTAAGCGTTTAATACGATTAATACAGTTTCAATGTTACTCAAAAAACATGCTTAAATGTGGTTTAAATCCGGTTGTACTAAATCTCGTTCATCCGCGAAAATTCTAAATTTTGAGGTTATAAGTTTTGACAACCGCTAATCCTCGGACTAACTAATCCTTCGTTAGTCTTTGTTTATAAATAAGGCCGTTAGTGTCTTAATAGCTTTAGTTTTTTTCAAATCTTTATTGTCTTAATTACTTATTCGAGGATGAGAAGGTCAATCGTGGTGTTAAGACATGAGGGTCGCGCGAAAGGAAATTAAAATTTTGTTGGTAGACCAAAAAAAATTTCCGATTTTTATTAAAATTTTGCATTTAAAAAATTCGTAACTTATGAACATGGCACTTAATCATAAAAGTCCTACGTCACATGTGAGATAATATGTATTTTATATTAGTTACATTCTAAGGCAAGATGTTGGTGTAGTTTCTAACAATTTCTAAATGTTAAAGCCAGAAGATTGTCTAAAATGAAAGCGCCTTTAAGTCTAAGCAAAAGAAAATTTAAGATGTACTGAAAACAATTAAAGTAGAAAATAAAAAACTACCGTCAAAGGTGGCTAAATGGTTTGAAATTGTAATGGATGCTCATTCTAGAAGATAAGCCGGACGAATTTGATTGAAATCTGTTAACATTTTACAATATACTGTGAAGGTATTAAGGAGGCCAGTATAATTAGTAAAACTACGAGACTTATCAGAACACATTTTTTGGGATCGATCAACATAAACATTGGGCTGGAGATTAAAAACAAGAGAGAATCACGAGTAACCGCGCACGCAGAAAATGAAACATCTGGCAGCCAGGGCCAGCGACATTCAGAACAATGCCTTGCGCCGAATGCCATAAAATTCCATTCATTGTTAAAGGGACGAGCTCGCCCGGTACCTGTAACTTGGTAGTTTTACTACTTCCGGAGCGCTAGGGAAAGGTCGGGGTGCTTCTGCATCTGGCGAGCTGTGTTTGCTTTGGCAGATGTGTCCGGTGGCGACAAAGGGATTTTGCGGAAACGTAAACCAGAAGTCAAGATAACAAAAAGCGGTCCTAGACGGAACAAAGGACAATGAGAGGGGATGCTGGGTATATATCTAGCGAGTGACCACCTCAAGTCGGTCTCTGTTCGACCATCTTTAGCTATCTTCCCCAGCCGCCATAACCAGCCCTCATCGTGTACCCAACCACCAGCTAGTTCAACTACGACAGCCGAAGGATCGTCTCCATACCACCGGAGTATCCACCGTCGCCTGCAGTAGCACGCCACCTCAGCACGCTTGGTGCCCAGCGAGATTCTCCAAGACGCTCGTCGTCCACCTGCCGGAGAAAGCTAGGAACCCTACGGCCTTCGACCAGCCGCATCATTGTTTAGGCAAGGCCCCGCTATTTTCTTTTATTATTATTCTCTTGTTTGAGTAGTTGGTAGCCCTTTGAGGCGTCAACCCCATGTCTTTTGTTGACTATCGACTGTATTGTATGCATTATCAAATGGCCTCGGGTTTACAATGTTAACGACACCAGTGTCTTCAGCCGTAACTTATTTCGATTTTGTTAACGGTGTCCTTCAATTCTCGCTTTGCTTGATTCGCTCGTTGGCCTAATTCCCGACGTAAGGAGCTTGTTCTACGTACAAGACGAACGAAGTAAAATCAGCTGAGACACCAACCATCACAAAATACCCAAACACACTGATGTACCAGCGCAAGAAAATCCCAAACTAAAAGCACGCCGAGTCCCAGCGAGGGTGAAACGATTGGCGGAACTCGACGGGGTGAAACCGGTTAAGCTAGCTCCGATCGCCCCGCTTGAGAGACGGCCGAGTTGCCATTAGCCCGAACGACTACCTGCCAAGCCTGGTACTTGCGAGGGCCGCCGCTGTTCCAAGGACGCCAGCAAAACGAACCACAAAACCCCTAGAGGAATAGAGGGGGGGGGGGAGACTGCAATATCCAGCTGACCGGGGTGCCCTTTTGAAGCAGAACGAATAGGTCCCGTGCAATAAAGGACCCTACCGATGCGTTGACGGACAGTGACCACACACGCACATAAATCAATTACGGCCGGCCAATAAACATGGCAATACAATTCAACCACTGTCATTCTGCAATAACAAAGTTGGGCCCAATCAATTAAATGAATAATTACATGACGACAGAAAGGGTAGAGAAATTACATCACGATAAAAGGGGTAGAGCAATTGCAGCAATCATAAAAATCAAAGGTAACACCATTTTATTAACAATCAAAAGTCTCTCGTTCTTATGATCATTATTAGGTAAACTGCAGTTCGATAAACAATGGATAATTCATTCTTACTCACCAAGATCATCCAATTAAATCAAATTCAGGGTAAATCAATTCACAATCAAATGTTTTACGTTGCGATGAAAGTTTTCGTATATTTTATTGTTTTAAATGTGTATTTATTCCAATGATTCGTTTTCAGCTAATTTCGTATTATATTTTGGTGAGGTACAAGTGTGGCTTTATTGTCGCGTAGTCTGTTTCATTTCGGGATTAAGTGTTGCCATTTTGCCTTTTGTGAATGGTTGCGGGCGCTTGGTTTGCGTCGACGCATTCCTGGAGCCCGGTCCAGCGGGAAAGGGTTTCCGAGCGATTCAGGGCAAGTGCCTTTAGTACCGTGTGTCCTAGTGTTTGTGTTGCCAGGGTGAGTCCGCCGAGTCCTCCTTAACCCGTGGAGCCCCCTCAGGGGGAAAGCGGTTTATAACTCGGGGAATTGCCACAACGTGGGTATAATCGGTCCTAGATTCCTGTTAACCCCTTCGTTTACCTAAACACTTAACCTCGGGATGTCGCTGGTAGCGTTGCTTTAGAACTGCGTTTGTGCCGAACCATTCAAATGTTGCCACCTAGTGCGTCGCGACGTTGCGGCGTGCCGTAGAGATTCCTATGATGAGGTGACGATTGTTGAAGGTTTTGCCGGAGATCAACTCTAAATCCTGCGCTTCTAAAGTTCGGACTTGTAGATTATTTTACCACTGAGGATCCCTGCGCTACGTCAGTTTGTGGTGCGCTGAGTCGTGTTTCATTTGTCATATAAATTTCCATAGTTAAAGAATGAAAGAGGACTTTCTTAGTAACAGAACTTTCCAAATATTAAAATCATTGAATAATTCAAATAACTAAGTTAAATGCAAACAGTTAAAATCACATAAATCACACACACACCGACGCACGAAGGACTTGACCTTCCTTTTGAATTCACTCTTCATTCAATTTTCACTTGGTTTACTCTCAATAACAGTTCTCACCTTAAATAAGTTTCGGGTTGATTTGAATCTCCCGCCATTTCTGCTTTCGGAATATTTCCGTAACTGCCGCTTACGAGCGCATCCGCGAGGGGGTGTCACATCAGTCACAATACATATTGATTTAATGTAACTGGCGATAATTGCACTTATTTCTACACACATGTCTAAGAACACGATAAGTTAAAAAATCATGAGGTGTTGCGGAACAATAACAATCCATTGCAAATCTAAAATACGAACACTAAATTCAAATTTTATTGTTAATTTAATTGCATATTGTAAGCGTTACAATAATAAAAGAGAGATGAAAATACCTTGTGGTAACATCTGGTAATAACAATATATCGTTTATTTAATGTAATATAGCGAAAGCGCCACGTTCTTTATTAGTACATATCTAAAACACCAAAAAGTCGACGAGAATGCACTAAATAAATCATATATGATTGAACTTGATGATTAATTTGTTTATTATTATTACTTGTAGTAACGGTTATTATTACTACAGTGGACACCGCTTAGTGAGATCACATTGGGACACAAAGGTTTTGATAACATTAACCAAGTTATAACGGTATCCGGAAACAAATAAATATGTAGGTATAAATCAGGTATACATCTTTTATTATGTTATATGTATAAAATAACGTATTATCACATATATGTGGAATTATGTACTTACTACATATTAAAAGAAATAAAAACGACGATGACATTTATTATGTAAATAAGTATTAGCACTATAGGTACAGAGAAAGTATGTAATAAATTTTAATTAACTTATTATTTTTTTAAATATTCCTCTAGTTTAGTTTGGCAATGAATTTTTGAAAACAAAGTTATAGACAAATAAAACAATAAATCACGACGCCAAAGCGGATCTGGAGAATTACGCACTTTTTGTAATAGATTCACCTGATGCCTCATCTGATAAAAATGCCTCTTTAAGTATTGCGGATGACATTTTACTGCCAAGTTTTTGAGCGAACGACACTTTCAATGCCAGGAGAATCCTTTTGGGAAATCAGCGGACGCGATCTAACGCTGCATTAGGCTGGTACTCCACAATAAAAGCTTTTTATGGCGTGCTCAGCATGGTAGTTTAAATATAAATGCAGTCGGGACTGGAGAATAGGAGTTAATTAAGTTAAAGCGGCGATTAAACAAACAATTAAGGGGCATTATTACCATAGCTAACGTTTCATTTTTATTCCGCTGCCAAAAGTTGTCAGTAATCTGATTCCATTTTGGTTCTAATAAGACATGTAGATTTGTGGTTATATACGTGAAGATATAAAAAGGCGATTTTTATTAGTAAAATTGTTAATGTTATTATCTTCGGAATGTAAATTTTTTATGGTTAATCTCTCGCGGCAAACTAGAAAGTACACATGCTCTTTGTTTTCCCAAACGTAGAAATGTCACGTCTTCATCGCTTGTTAGGTTAATTTCCAAGTCATAAAAGGCGATCTTTGACGAAAAAATCGTGTCTGCCGCATTTTCAGCGCGATAGCGATAGGCCTTAGATCAAAATCAAATAAGTCTTGCTACGTGAGAACCGAAAGACTGATGCAACGATTGCACAGCATCTGAGAGAGAAGCCTCTTGCACTTTGCTGAAAAGTGGTACAGTACGTCGTCTTGTGATCAAATGCATACGACGAATTCATTCTACGACGTTGGGATGATATCGTTAATGATTATTATAAAAATAATGTGGTTTAAATGTACATATTTAAAAATTACAATCCTTATTGTTATGCTTGTATTTTTGTTCTTCAAATTGTTATTTGTTAATTAAGACATGTTATTAAATGAAGAACACGGCTTTACGTAATATGCCAGCAACATTTATTTTTTTAAAAATCCGACATGTGTCTTTTCAGTTAGTTATTATAAACGGAACGACTATATATCGTAATTCCAGACAATGGCCAAAATGATATTTTATTACTTCTTGAACGTATTATCCGCGATGCATGAACTAATAAATGTACGGATCGTGCATTAGATATGGATAAATGCAAACGTATATGAAACAGGCGAACAAAAGCCCGGCCAGAAGGAGAATTAGTGAACAGTAATTACTGTTGTAAGACTGAATGCATATAAGACGTATTATTGCCGAGTCTATTGATCAGCTATTAAAAATCGCTTGACAAACGTTTATGATTATTTTTGCAGTTCGGTTGCGGAGGTACTCTCTCCACCGCATCACCAACAAACACATCGCCGAAGAAGAGAGCTGTGGCCCATGAAAAGCGTACGCAAGTTGATGAATGAAGCCGCCGCCGAAGACACAACTGGAGAGGTAGGATATCATCAGTTCCCATGTATATATAAAAGGCAAATGGGATGAGCATTGCATTTAGTTAGTTTGAGTAGGCTTGTGCTGTAGTTTTTTTACACTTTGGGATTACAATTTTAAGGTAAGGGGTGCAGTGCCACACGTGACCACCTACAAATAAAAAATTATGGAACAAGTGACAGTGATCCATTTTACTCAATCCATTCATGGGATTTTGAGGATTCTATAATTATCCTGTATTTTGTGCATTTTTTGAAGCAACAGGATAAGGAAGCTGCCGCAAGCATCTTTATTGTTTCATCAATTTTACTCGCTTAGTTTAACCCATTTCTACATCGTCACAAACGTAATGTTTACGCGACAAATCTCACTTTCTGGTCGTGTTGAGGAATTAATGGTCCATATGACCGTTCTCAATTTATTGCCAAATTAGCATTATTACGTTTCTTAGATCCGATATCTCTGGAATACAAGATGCTAAAATTGCATCGAACCTTCGCTAAATCTGGAAATTAGAAAGCCTGTTATAATTAGGTTTAATATTATAACAATTGGGTTTATATGAAGGATCTATTAGGTTTATACCAAATGGTTATCCATTAGGTATAACCACATATATGTGGTATAACTATTAGAGGAAATTGTCACTATTAAGCAGAGGCATCACTTTTATTCCCGCACGCTTTTTACGCTCGCATCGATATCACATCATTAAAGATCATTATCTAGAAATTGTTTGGTTTTTGCCACTATGCTCTCTCAATCGCGGATATTACCTTAATGGAATTTTGATTTTTGCAAATTCGTCGTTCTCGCCACCAGCTCTTTCGGCCTGAATGAAGATTAATTGAACAAAGGAAGCCATGAGAATCAAAATCGCCTAAGAACGCCAAGACAATGCGCATCAGAGAAAGTAGATGAAATGTGTTTGTATCTGTTAATTATTAACCATTTATTGTTATGTGTATAGCAGAGTAGTCGCGGACTGCACCGCGTAATACCTTTTTAAATATTTAACGAAAATTAATATTATTACATGCTACTGTTAGCCTTGTCTGCACCTCTCAATTGCTTCTCTTATCTCTACGTAGCCGGCACGCTGGCTGCCATTTCATGGCTAAACTCCCTATTAATTGCATAAAAAGCTGTTATTAAGTTATTGTATTTATAATAATTACTGATACAAGTAATTAAGCACCTCGCCAGCGCCACTTTGAATGGCATTACGTGAGCTGCCTTTGAAATTGAGACGAAATTATTGTCGTCAGAATATCATAATGTACAATAATACGTTAATGTACAATATTACTTTAATGTAGGTACATAATGTACGATAATACTTCAATGTAAAAATTTTCAAGTTGAAAAAAAAATCGACGCAAATTGATAAGGTATTTTTCATATATGTCAATGCATCTTTCATCTACCTAAAGTAAATGCACTAGTAGTAATAAGCCATGAAGCAATTTGTTCTGAACTTGGCATTAATTTACGCGATGCAAGCCAACACTCTTCAATTTTAATAGAATCTTCAATGCAAGGAGAAGATCACTAATTTAAACTCTATTCGTCCTTTCTAATTGCAACTAACTGCAGCAGCAGTTCCAAAAAAAATTGCATAAAGTACATACACAACTTTGAACATCAGACCTTATTGACCATTTTCTAAACACGTCTATAGAAAGTTACAGTTCTAACAAGCTACGAACGCTCTTCATACGTCGCATTTTTGTTCGGTTTTATAATTTTAACAAGCCTTATTCCAGTGACATTATTACGTGTCTCCACATTTGCGTCTCTTTATATTAACTTAATTCGCCTTTTTTTGTTATTTCACTCTCGTTCGCAATTCCAGTTTTAATTGCTTTTTTAATATGAGAGAACCTCCAGATATGCAAATTGCTTCTGTTACAATCTCAGCGCGCCCGAACAAAAGGAACACCTGTAATTCACCTTATTTTTCAACCTTCTGCTTGCTCAATCCATTATGCACCTACAACGTTGTTACAACTAAACACTCGGTTTTTACACCGAATGCTAATCTCAGCGCGTTGGCTCGAATAATAACGGGCTAGATGAAGCGGAAATGTCCAAAAGTTCTGCTGTTAACAAGCCATCGCTAATAGTATCGCAATTAAAAGCGAGCGGGATAATTGAAATTAACACGCGAAGAGGCTGAACCTTTTGGGACGGTGACACGGAAGGATGTAACACATTGCGAAATTGGTTATGGTGTAGGTGCATGTCCAATATCAAAACCATATACTTCATTAATTTCCACATACTTCATTAACTATCACAATTAAGCAGAAAATTAAAACAAAACACAAATTTGAAAATGTCGCAGATAAAGTACATATATAACTTTCGATTTTATAGTAATTTTATTTTCCTGATCAGGCAACCTGATGTTAAAGAGATAAATATAAATTAAATAGGGGAATAGTAGATACAACATAGTAGATCATCAACTTGATACAGTACTGAATATACACTGTATTTATATAGGTACTTATTAAATGAGCTACCCATCATTGTATTATCCACTCAAAGAAGATCATATCAGCCCCTTTACAATTTCATCTTGATTTATATTAAATTGCATGTGTTCGTATAAACAAGGCTCCCCGGATCTGGGATCGAAATTTCTCACAAATTGTTCCATTCGCGAGGTAATGACGCGGCGAGATGTGAACGTTTTCAGCCATTCTTCGCGCGAAATAAAATGAATCAAATAGGAGGCTGCAGCCGGTGCCTTCTTCCATGGAAGAAGACTGCAGCCAGATGAAGAAAAATAGGATATAAACTCTCCATTTTATGTTAATTCGACGTCTCCCATCACTTCCACTTTTTCTCTTCAACAACAATCGCTTTACGTTTTTTTATTTGGACGCTTTAAATTTTATTCTCCTGTGTTGTGACTGAGCGTCGAATAAACTTCCAATTAAAAGTTTAATTACAGTTTCTTAAATGCCTGCGTATTAATATTTCGCTCTTCGATTCAGCATTAGAAAACTATCATTATAGATTTTACCTAAAGTTTTACCTAATCGTATCATTTCTGGAGCGATAGATATCCTTTCGATAGTTATCGAACCAATCAACAATCAGAATTCGGTTTAGTTTCCATGGTAATTTTTAAAATAATAATAGCTCATTGGTTCCATAACTATTGAACTCTTCTAGTTAATTTCAAACACTCTACATCATAAGTCTTATTTAATCAATGTTCATATTATGTCTAACACTAACAATAAGTGTAAGGCTCTCCTTCGTAAACACTTTTACAAGTCACCAGTAACAAAATGACATCAAATTTCACACCTCACATTTGTTATGCTTTGCGCAATCGCTTGTCATAACATCCTCGAAAAAATAAAATTCACAATTAGGCCACTTAGGAATTTTTATCTAACCACGCTCTTTCGCTTTCTTTTGTATCGTGTTGCAAATATTGGTAACTGCCAAGTTTGTACTTATCATTATTACCTTGGTGCAGGAGAAGATCACTCACGATTTCGTAAATGGGATGATGCGATCCTCATTACGAGCGCCGCAATTTTGTAATATATTAATCACTAGACTCGCATTTTTTAACTTAATACAAAGGGTTCATTGCCCTGACATTGTTGTACCAACAACTTGTTCCAACAGATTCGAAAAATTGCTTTTCCCTTTAACAATTACACGAAAGGAAAGGGATGCCCTGTACATAGTAATAACATTGAAAATATTAATAATACATACAAGGAGGTTATTTTATATTTTAAATATCACACCTGCTACGTATAATCATAATTTATTCAGTAACTTATACTTAATTGCCCAATGCTCATACAAGGTAACATAATTATTCTAATATGCAACAAGCAATCGCTTGCATGCCAGAGCGTAGGCGTACAAACAGCAAACAATATTTCAGTCAGACTCTTCTTTGGAAAATTTGCTTATGCTTATTTGAAAGTACTTTACCTTAACATCAAAGTAATATAAAAACTCTGCGATGATTGTTGGTATTGGCCTTTAGGTTGATCCTCCCGGGTATAATGACTCCTCAACAAAACAAACCGTTAGTCACGAAGCCCAATCATCATATTATACCCGACAACAATTACAGATTTTCACTTTCAAACTTTAAATATTCTTCGTGGCTCAGCATCGAGCTCTTCGCTTCCTCGTAGCTGTTCAGAAAAGGCAAAATGAACGCAATGAAGCCTTCGCATCTCGGCTTCGAAACCGCCAAATTCGGATCATCCAGAATGCTTTCGTTCACCTCCAACAACTTCCCTTTAATGCAACTGTAAATGGGAAACTTAGTACCGTCTTCGCATTCCAAAACACACAGCACTGAATTAGATTCCAATTTTTGGGCCCCCCTTTTTCCTTTCCCGCTCATCGTGTTCTTCAACCTATCCACTTTGTCGCTAATTTGCCAATTAATACGAGAGATGGTTCTGCCTTCCTTGGCAATCGGGTGATTTTCAGCTAGTGAAATCATACATATCCTGTTGCTGTGGAAGCTCACACTTTGATGAACTTTATCCAAAGCTTGTGCACCTGCTATTTGCATACAATACTTATGTTCGAAATATCGGTCGCTCACGGATGCGAATGGTTGTGTAAGAACATCTCGCGGGATCGATTCTAAAATATCCATATTTGTAGCACTGGAATGAAATAAATACATAGACATTTAATAATTATTAAGATTAAAATCAATGGAATTAATTATTAAAATCTGCGTCCTCGGTCCCATGTCATCTAATATATAAAATCCCTATTCTGTCTGCCTGTCTGCGGATCTGTGGAACTGGCCGTCCGCAACGAAAACTACACTGATAAAAATGAATAAATTGATTTATCAAATATCAGTTTGTTTCCAATTCGTATATACAAGACAAATAATGAATTGCATGGACATATAATAATGTAAGGTATCCTATCTTATTTATTGGTGAAGCTCTTAAAGCACCTTCGCAACTTTAAACGATAAAAAATGTTTCAACATCTAATAGTTTGTGATGTCAAGCAATCATTTTTCTTAGTGTAGCGAAAAAATTGCCCAAAATGTCGGCGCTCCGTCGGTAACGGCTTTGAATAGTTGAAAGTTAGGTTAATTATATGAATTAAATGTCATTCACAAAGTTAGGTTAGGTAAATATGTCATTTGTGACAGCGTCAAAAATGAAGATGATAAATAGTAAGTATTTGCTGCTTCTTGGGTGCCATCCTACCTTATAACATCTTGATTTTTTAAATTTTCTATAGAGAAATGAGTAGTTTAGGCGCCAAAAAAATGTCAAGGACGGCCGGTAAACTTTGGAGTATTTTAATGCTCCGTGTTTGTGATATGCCTGCAATATGCCCATGTAATGTAACTGGCATTATTTGAATGTCTAGTTTGACACTTGTTAATTGACGTAGGGTGCGTTCGTTCATTGCAATGGAGGTGCACTACAGTAGTTTATACTATCACTCATTAAGTAATTAGTGTTTATGAATACGAATTCCTCAGGGCGAGTCATTTAAAATATGTTCGCGAAACATGCTTGTTTCACGGAAAGGCAACGAGAACCATCGCGACTGCTAAGCAGATAACTACAATTTCAAATCAGAAAAATCTTTTGAGTACCGCGAAAGCGCGCCGATGATGCTTGATATAGGCAACCATCAATTATTCGCCGCAAATATGTTTAAATTTTTAAATTCAAGTAGGTAGGTATAATGTTTTTTTTCTTACAATTGAAAAAGTGTTTGTTAAATTGTCTTAATGTTAAATTCTTTTAATGTTAAATTGATTTAAAGTTAAAATTTCTTAATGCTAAATTATTTTAATGTTAAACTGTCTGAATGTTAAGTCCTTTTTATGTTAAATTGTCTTAATGTTAAATTTTCTTAATGTTAAATTTTCTTAATGTTAAATTGTTTTAATGTTAAATTTTCTTAATGTTAAATTGTTTTAATGTTAAGTTATAAGAAGTATAACGCCCACTTGCTATATTACATGTTGCTTCTAAACTTTTAAGAACGCAGGCAATGAATTTTAAGGAAACCAATGTCTAGTATTACGTCTGAAACTATGAGCCCAAATTGATATTTAATTGGCTAATTTTCATATTAATATCTATTTACGTGCATGGAAATCAATGACGTTGATCAACCCTCTCTACGACAGCGCATTCGAAGGACGATCCACAAATTTGAGGAATATGGTTCTGTTAATACAAGACCAAGATCAGGTAGACCTTCTATATCAGAAGACGTCGTTCAGGAGATTCGAGAGGTGGTGGAGGAAAATCCTCGCACTTCTATTAAAAAGATTAGTGCTCACACTGGAGTACCTTATACCACCACGTGGAAAGTCCTTAGGAAAAACCTGAAG
>JAWQRP010002336.1:0-15866 GCA_033557875.1 Quadriops clusia | reverse complement strand
CACAACTGCATTTCGTAGATACGGTATGTACACAATCCTTTAACTGTATTTAAAGCCCTAGATATTTGATAAGTCTTCAATCCTTCAACTTTCTTTGAAGCCCTAGATATTTGATGTATCTATTCTTTTAACTAACTTTAAAATTCTAGATACATATTTGGCAATTCTCTAATCCTTCTTTAAAGCTCTAAATATTTAGTAAGTTTATGATCATTTAACTGTCTTTAAAACTCGAGATCTTTGGTACGTCTTCACTCTTTTAACTGTCTATAAAGCCCTAGCTGTTTGGCAGGTCTTTAATCTTTTAACTTTATTTGCTATTAAAATTAATTGGATCCTCTAAGGCATTGATCCGAATAATTAGCAATTCGAATGACTGGAGTTCGGCTAAATGGAGTTCTACTGTACGTACCTATATAGCTGAAATAGTTTTCCACCAATTTTTGTATAATCTTTTCTTACCGTGTACATGGCAACTCGATTTAAGGAAGAGAATTTTTACGATCTCTTAATCTCGCGCAGAAGTGTCACCTATTTTGACCTATGCTAATGGGCCCTCTTTTAGTAGTCTTTCATGTCGGTCCAAAATGGACGAACACGCGAGATTGTATAAAGATGTAAGTGTGCAAGCTGACGCACGGAAATTATGAATAAATACTCCAACATGAATGGGAAGCTTTCTTTCAGTTTTATGTCGGACATGTCGTTACTACAAGAAGTTGGTTGCCGAGGAGTTGGGCAAGAGTCCACGCACAGGTGACGTAGTGTAGGTAGGTTAACAGAACTGCCTCCCACCTGCCGGTGGCGGGCCTACACTTGGAATGCCGAAGCTCAGACCAGTCCGAAACCAGAACCCAACAGCTTGCTAAAAATTAATCACGGCTCAATTTGAATGTCTGACTGAGGATTTCCAGATGAAAGGTGTCATACCACAGTAGTTGCAGCAGCAGCAGAGGCAACTGGTTGCGCGATGTTTTGAAATATGATTGATACCGACCATTAGGAAGACAAATTGCGGTTGAAGGGACTTGATAGCGGCTAGATTAATCTCGGGACTTTGATACGAAGATAGTTTGATATGAAACACTTTTTAATTGCGTCATTTCCCTTGGTCGTTTTTTACACAGGTTGTACTTGTGTAAAAGCACCCGGAGCCAGTTTTTTTACGTTTGATCAATTTATCTTAAGTGGTTTTTAATTAATTATCTAGAATTATGTAGATATGTACTTGCTTATTAGGATCTAATAATAATTATTCATATTAATTGATGTGACATTGTGTATAAAGGTCGGAAATTTTCCACTAATGATCAGTAGGCGTCATTTATAATTTATTTATCGAGTTACCTATTTGTTTATTTATTTGTTTCCTTATTTATTTAGCTAAACGTAGTCAATTAGTATAGCATCGCAGTCCCAAAGGCATAAATAACAATTTAACAGAGCAAAAATATTCCTATCGAGCTAATGTGTTTTCAGGGTGAAAGGGGGTGTTTTTTTAGACCTGTGTACGTGTCATCGGTGGCGGGGGAGGGCGTGCCCCCCAACTATAAATAAAGCGAATGGTACGCATAAATCCGTTAGTTTTCGGACGTTTCGGCGCAAATGCCGCTATTTATGGGTATCTTATCGGGTTTCCCCGCTAAATGCGCGCATCGAAAATTTTTCAATCAATAATCGCGTTGCAATCGCCTCTTTTTCTCTGCAACTCGATCCGAACAAACATCTCTACCGTTGGGCAATCGCGTCGGCCTTGGCCGGGCTGCACTCTTCTTATCAGGAACTAATTTGCGGTAATCGCGGTAATGCTGCTGCGGCCGTAAAACCCATTTATTGCTCGTGGAGAATGAGCAATAATAAAATAATGATTAAGTTGTGTTTTTTCGCTTGCAATTAGCCGTTGTTGCATTACTTGCAATTTGTTGCAATCAATTGTTTGATTGTGTTGACTGACAATTTTTTATTTTTTCATTTTAAGGCTGCGAACGAAAGATAGTTTGAATGCCTTCCGTATAGGCAACCTTCAGTGCAGTCAATGTATTTCTTACGGGGATATATGCAAATTCCGTTTTAACGATAGGCGTTTTATTTTTTATTAAAAATTAAAAGGCTTCGTGTTCTTTTATTTTTTCACAACTATCAAAGTATTAGGTACCAAATGAAACGTTAAATACACAGCTATAGGATCTCGTGGCTGGTTTTTTGAGTTTTGCCTTTGTTGAAGATATTTTACAGATTTACGCTGATAGTTCTTTTGAACTTTTGTCTCACGAAGATGTACTATCTTATTTAAAAAAATAGACCACGAGATCCTGTAGCTGTGTATTTATCGTTTCATTTGGTACCAAATACTTTGATAGTTGTAAAAAAATAAAGCGTCTATCGTTAAAACGGAATTTGCATATACTTATCCCGGTAAGAAATACATTGACTGCACTGAAGGTTGCCTATATGAAATAAATCCCATTCTAACGATTACAAATGCTTTTGCAGATTGGGAGTACAGTTTTGAATTAAAAAATTACAAGAGAGTTGTATACCTAACATGCAGTGTGATTTTTACAAATGGGTTCTTTAATTTGGACTATGTATTTCGCAGGCAACTTATTGGGTGATCCCGTACAAAATACCCGAATCTTTAAAATGTTTCATACCGTGAATTTACATAGCACTAGCTTGGCAGATATCCATTAAATTCTCTTGATTCTCATTTGTTATCACATTTAAGTTGTCAGTTTAGAAAGTAAAAGTATTTCAGTAGGAAGAAGAAACATTCATAATTAGTGTCTTTCTTTGCCCATAGTAAAAGCATATCTATGGTAAAAATTAAACATTTTTCCTCATTTTCCAAGGGATACTTATTGATTTCAAGTTTTTTATTATCAAACATATATTTTCTTGAGATTAATAATACACTGTAATACTTACCTATCGTTGATATAATGGTATAATGATCTCGCCACGAGAGAAGTAGTCGGCTACGTCATCAATTTACATGAAGATTCAGTGACGTAGCCGACCACTTCTCTCATAACGAGACCCCTAATATTGAATGTAGTGGTGTAAGGTATAAGATTCAATGGTGGTGCTTTATCGAATTTAAACAGTTATCTAGTAAGTTTGTTCTGTGCACATGCTTACATATAATTTTAAATATACTTGTAAGTTAAGCATCGCATCGTGCATAAGTGAAACAGAGCTGCAAGTGCAGATAAAAATCAGGCGCAACACGTAGCGTATACAATAAAATATATACCTTCGACTGGATAACTAATTGTACCTATATAGAGATTATTATGGCCGTGTATTCACGTAGCTGTACACACGGAGTTCGCATTCCCCGATCCATAATTCTTTCGCATTCCTTTGTTCCATTATTATGTTAAAAAATTACTCACTTAAAACGGCCCTCCGTAGGAAACTCGCGGAGGGAAGCGGTAGAAAAACATAACAAGCGTTAGTCGTGTGTATCTATGGACTTTAAGGCTTACGTTTAATAATGGACGAGGTATGGGTGCCTCGTGCGCTTGGCGTCGGCTAATGTGACAAGTAATTTCCTCCATTTCTCATATCTGAGCCGCCCCAGGAACGAGATTACACACAAAAAGCGAACCGTTTACTTTTTTTATAACTACCACCAACCATGCCACCCCCTTACTTATCGCCGGCATTATAACATTACACTTTCATATTCAGACGGTGTGTGAATGTGTGCCACTGTGTGATTTCGTGTGTCCCCGAAATTGTGAGAATGTGTGCGTGGGGGTGGATTTGTTATTTTTTTATGTATATGGGTGTGTGAGTGTATATGTGGTGGGATCAAGATATACATATAAGGGTGTGTATGTGTGTCAGTTTGTGCGAGCGAGTAGATTCTGTGCTCGAAAGGCACGTTTTAGATCTGTTTTGCGTGCCGTTTATTGTGCCGAAAACGGCGTGATTTATCGGCTCGGATGCGAAATGATACACAAAAAGGGACCATTAAAAGTTATGCTGAGAAGTATACGCGCCCTTTTGTACGCTAAGACCGCAATCTCCTTTCCGTTCTGGCCGTTCGGATAAAATATTTCGGCTCGCGGACTTTTTTATGTTTTAAAATATGTACTCTTCGGCGGGATAAGATGCCAGATTGGCCGAATGGCGGACAATTTCTGCCTTAGCTCCCGTCTCCGACGTGGTTTATGCTTGTTTTTGCTGCCCTCTCTCGAGAGGCCACTCATCGTTACTTGAGGACGTGAGCGCCGGGTAGTCGTCTGGCTGAAATCGAATATTAGAAATCATTTATATCTTCTACAATACATCATCTAGATATAATACGACATCATCTAGATATAATACGACGTCATCTTCATGACTGTCGCCTATGTACATGACTTAAATACAACTTATACATACTGAGTTAACTTTATTAAATCTAAAACTCGCGTTATTAATTGTAAAATACAAAATATTCCGCTTGCATCTTGCGCCCTATGCACAAATTTCTCATTTTAAAAATAAGTTTAAACCGATTGATAACGCTTACGTAGTCTAAAAACAGCAATAGATTTCTTACCTAGTTGATACGGTTTCCCTCTAAATTTAAATAAGCATTCCAACTCCATCACCTGACAAACACGCCAAAATAAACTACAACAATTTATGCTTCAAATTCCGCTAAATTTGATGGGGAACTCTGTTATACAATGTAGTAGTAATAGTAGTAGGATGAGGAGGAGGTCAGGCAGCACCGGGTAATCCTCGTCGTAACACACCAACAAAGAAATGGGTCAAGACTCTGCAACTACAACTAAAGTGGATAAAATATTGTTAAAAGTGATTCCAATTTACCGCGTTTTCCGAGCACCACTGTAAATATAGATTTCGATAGCATGATTTCGCCGAAGGAGCTTGTTTCGTCCCCAGAAGATGTTTCCTCTCCAGGAGATATTTCTCATCTAGTCAAATACATTTAATCAAGGCTGCTCCTTTAGTACGTTGTAACATATTTGCTCCAATTTCCTTATGTGCTCACATATACATCCAAATGTATTTATAGCAATATGGCTCATGACTGAAATGCATTACCCAAGATTGAAACAAAAATTTTCAGTCAGTTCATGATTTAATTGCTTCAACGCATACACGCACAGTTTCGGATGTAATGTAAATACATAAATTCATACGTAGAATGTACATACACATTATACACATACTTGGGCGGCCACTTTTAACCTTAATGCATAATTTGAACCCTCCGCGCCGTTTTGATCTGTATGTTTGTAATTTGCACGGTCAGTTTTACGTAGATCAAAGCGGGCCGTCAGCACACAAGTTGATGGTGAGCGTGCGAAGCGCTGAAAGAGGGCTCGTTTTGAAGTTGCAGTGAGTTGCAGTGGAAACACTTTTCGGTATAGGAACTTTGCTCGAATGACCCGCGGGTTATTCAACTAGCTAATGTATAAATTATGCTAATGGCAGAGCGTCAAATGGGCCAGACTGCGACCCGCCGCACGTGACAGGCACATTTTTCATCAATGAATTGCTTAATGGCGCTATAGTTGTTACGTTGATGAAAATAAACAATAAAGGAACACTTTACAACGCGTCCAGGAAGCTGCTCTTTAACGAGCGATGAGGAGGAGACATGAAACCTGCCCCCATAATATGTGAATTTTTTTGATGTTTCTTGTTCTGTAATTTAAAATCCGGGCTAAATTAAAGATTTAGTCAGCGCAGCACGCCAACATTAAAACGGTCGCCCGGATAAATAAAACGGCCCGAATTGGGCACTGCCTCGTATATGACATGCTTTACGTCCCCTAAATTAAGCCCTGGCAGAAATGAAAAACACCCATTAAAGCGCAACATAAAATTAAAACTTGCTCGAAAATTTAGTGCCGTTATTGGAGTGCAGTCCAGCGCACGGCGATAACATTTACTGCCGATGTTATTACTAAATAATAATGAATGCTGCTTTTATAGTTGGAGATAAAGAAATGTAATTCTGATTTTACGGCCTTTTGCATCACTAGTTACTCTCTTTTATTTGCGGTTTTATTGTTTCCAGTGCAGGGCGCCTGTTTTCCGCAGAAATCCACCCCCGATCTGCATTCCCCGTTCTGCATCCCCCATCCTCTACTCCACCTTCCCATTCTTCACTCCCTATTCTCCACCCCCTATCCTCCACCTTCCCATTCTCCACCTTCCCACTCTCCAGCACCATTCTTCGCTTCTCATTCTCAACCCCCAACGTCCACTTACCACCCATAAGAAGATATATCCTCTCTTATGAATACACCCCGTATAATATCCAAGCATTATGGGGAAGTATCGACTTTTAACAATTATTTTTTGACTTTTTCTGTTATTTTATTCGCTACATCACTATCTCCAGTTTATATTTTCAGTTTATAATTTCATACTTTTTCTTTGCCTTTTTTTTTATTAAATTTTTCGAATAGTTTGCCTGCACCCCAATGTAACGCCATACCCTCAGAATACACACACGCGCTTGATGAATTCGCCCGTAACCGCCGCGATCGCACACGCACACCCCAATAAGGTCGCCACGGCCAACTAAGACGGACGTCGAGCCGGGCGATTGTGGTCTTTCGCAGTAGGCCGGTGCGTCACTTATTCGGGATTTCAGCCCTGTTTTGTGCCCTAAAACATAATTTCCCAGTTGTCGCGCCTGTCGAATAAGGTTTTACGTTTGATTTAATAAGCAAATTACCAGTCCACGCCCTTTTTGCATCCGGCGAAGCGTAACTGGCTCCCCGCTTCTAAACAAACGGTATAAGGCTGCTGTGCACTTTAAGGGTGCTTAAATGTGGGCAAAAAATGTCTAAATGCGAGGAATAAACGTGTTGGGCTGAATCTGACCCTTATTAGTAAAACACCTTTATTAGCAATACACCCTTGTTGTAGAAACATCCTTATGGCACAAAACATCCATAGATTACATAGACGAATAGTACAACTCGTGTACGAGTGTATGTGTGTATGTAATATAGCAAGGAATCATATATGCTGTAAAAACGAACGTTTAGCAAAAAAAATTGTCATGCAAGAAAGCACCCACTTACCACATTACCCACAGTTTTAGTACTAATAAAAAACGTCCTTTCGTTAGGTGAAAAGCTCCCTTCTTTGTATGTAGCAACCCTCCCATTATTTTTTTGTTCCAATGGTTATCATAATGAAAAGTCCTATTAGGTATGGTTTTCTAGTGGGGCGAAAGCGTAGGGGGCTAAATTAATTATATCCGATTGGGTGTGTCAAAAAAGATTTTTTATTATCAAAAGTTCTGATGGACAACAATTAGGTATTGACTTTTTAAGCCAGATCATTAGCCATTATTAATAATTGTTTTATTTTTATTTTAGATGAGTTCCACGTACAACCCACGAAGAACGTATTTTGTAAGTATAGATCCTTATCCTTATTAAGTAAACTTTCGAGGAATTAAACTTGTACAATAAATTTCATCTATTAATAATAATAATAATCGGAATGATAGTAATAATAACATATTATAATTATAATAATAAAAGTACTCAACACAAACCCAATTTAAACAATCAGTAAAGATATCGTAACCAATTGGTAAATTCGTGTACCCATTACATAAAGATGTCCCTGATAAGATAATCATTTTTAATCTCTCAATTAGTAAACCTATTAAATTAGCATATCTGGTTTCTTCGGCCATCCATGAGGTTTCAGTTGTTCTGGATAAATTTCTTTCGGCGAGGGGGAGGCATAATTAATACCGAGACTTGGTGCCAGAGGGGAGCACTCTCGTGTACATGTATAAGATCGAATTGCAGTTACTCACGCGCTTCTGCGGGTGGGTGGCTAACTAACTTCTTCGAATACATACCGACACGCATCAGATAAACAGAATTATTCATGGCTAGATGAGGAAATTCGGTCTTTATCTGGCTTTCTGCGTCCCTAGCATGGGCTGCATTTCGTCACGGTATTTTCGTCACGTTATTTTAGTGTCGTGTTTACTTGTAAAGTTAAGTAACAAGTTTGTATGTCGACGTCCTGGACGTTTTTTTTGTACACTCAATTACGAGGACGTTTTTTGTGGACGGTTAATTTTACTAACGACCACAATTGTGCGAGAAGTTTATTAGTAGTTCGTCATTTTGTTTGTCAAATAGTATTTTCTTGGCTTCAAATACATAATTTCATATCTAGATGCAAATTTGCTGGGTGAATAATTGAAAAAAAGTTTGGGCGACCTAATTCCAGAAGCAAAGCGCGAAAGTATCACCCTACTAACCGAACATGATCTCAACATCCTTGCATAATGTATTCATACACATATTTTTCCGGGTATCCGTAGATTTCCCAAGGCACGTTATTTCACTTTTAAAAAAACAGGGCAACATCGCAGGCGGCCGCGGCCTCAGACCGTCGGGATGGCCGAAAGCGTCTTAGCGTCCAATTTACATCCACCCTTTGTCTTCGGCTCGCCTCTCAACCCACCCTCTTTATTTATATAGGGAGGATCATTGAAATGCTAACCGCGGGCGACTGCAAGCTTTATATTTTATGCTGTCCAGCAATGTCAACACAGGCGATGTTTGTTTATAGCATCGCGGAAAATGTATAAATATGGAACACAAAATTTAAAAACACAACATAAAACTCAATTCGGAAGTATTAATAGTGGAGATATCTTTGATATACCATACAAGTTGATTCTTTATTTGATTGTACGCACTAGGGCCTAGCCTCTTTACCCTCCAATAGTTGCCATCTTAGTGTTTCCTTTAAGTTGAAAGTTATTTTGGTATATAGGTCTCAAGACCTGAAATATTCCCTTGTCTTCTCTGGAAGTGGAAGTATGTACCTTTGGGAATGTGTAATAAAGTAGACACATATGTAGTACATGTCCTCAATTCTCGCATCTTGTATCTTATTTGGATATTTCTTCACCATATATTTTTATCTAACTATAACAGTAGAGATAACCTATTTTTTCTCTTGCTCGTAATGTAAATTCAGGAGATTCAGATCGCTTTGTGCTGCGCCACATACACTCTCTCTTTAAAATGCATCAACGTCGCCATCGACAATTCAACAACGTGGAAACACATCGGACGCTGTCCGCTTACGAAATCCTCAAAAGGTTAATGTGAAATATGCTTTTAGCGTGTCTAAATGTCTCGAATCCGGAATAGGGAGAAGGGCGTAAGAAATGAGTGCGCCTGAAAAAAACCGAAAGCTGGGGCATCATAAAATTCTCCTCACACTTCGCTCTGATAACGTAATACTTTACGTGGTTTCGATCTTCGCCGCGATTTTTTTTACAAGTTAAATTACACTTATATACAGTAAGACCTCGTTTATCCGACCCCTTATGAAAATCGCTCGAGCTTAATAATAAATTTATTAAGCTGAGCTAGGTCAAAAGTCAGGTAATCAGAAGTTATTATTTTTTTTAATCAAAGTAATCCACCAGAACCCCTTTTACAAAAACTGATAGCTATTTATATTGAGTTATTTCTTCGAAACCTAACCTGGATAATGTGAAGGTCGGATAAGCGGGAGCTGTATAATCGATATGACACGCAAATTTTTAATTATACTTTTCATTATATTTATATGGTATTTAGTGCGTACACGTGGCAAAAAAGGGACTAACTAATTTTTACTAATGTTGAAATTCCTTCTTCAAACATGAATGAATCGGCCGTGGGTTGCGGTATTTGTTTGTTCGACAATAAGAGAGAGGGTGCATTAAGCAAATTTAGCTCAATGGCTGAGCAAACGTCCTGACGGTTTTCCATTACGAGCTCGCTAACGACGTCCATGCAGGTTGGGCCGAGCGCAAGAAGTCCAGCAAAACTAAGCACCGAGCAAGCTCTCCATTAGATTAAAGAGGATGTATGGAAATTGGTGCACTTACATGAGCAAAGACCCTTGCATGCAGCTGCTGCCGGTTCGGTTTGCCAAGGCCGTATTCGCATTCGAAATACCCCTGCTAAATCTACTACTGGCTGGCTGCTTCGGAAAGGACCAACTCAACGCGGAATTGCAAATGAGTGAACTCGATGTACCGAGGCTTCCGGGACTCTTTCGCCCTCTGGAGTTTCCTCTCCCACTGCGGCGCGGCGGCCTCGAAATAATCAGTTTTACTTTGGGAATTTAAATTATTGATTTTTCTAATCTCTTGGTGATGTTCAAACGATATGTACCAAACTAACAAACCTGTTCAAAAGATATTTCAAAAAGTAAGTCTACTGTTTTAAGGTTCCGAAGAAGTTTATTTTTTATAAGGCTTCTGTATTTTTCGTTGTCGGCCTCGGCGGATTCGCACGCGGAATACATTATTACCCCTCGGGGGTGAGTGCCCTCGCAGGGGTGGCGGGGGTTAGTTAGGATGAGACGTTCAAGTCTATCTGCTGCCGCCAAATTGTGTGTTACCAATACTGATTAGGGTGCAGAAGTATGCCCGTGCCTTTTCAACCCAGATAACCGGATGCAAAGCCTGCAAAAAGAAATCGCAGATCGGACTTTCCGGTTTTTGATAGTGCCCCGGCTGCGGGCTCTTCGCACATTGGAAAGGAATACTGATTAGGTGACTCAGACTTGGTTTTATTCGTTATAAAAACCATATCTATGACTCTTTGAAAATCAGCTATAAATCGCCAACGCTAATATGCATCTTAGAGTTGAACATCTTGGAAGACAAAACAACATGTAATATAGGAAAGTGCTTTAAGTTGTTGACAAAGACAGGTTCTTATTCCGAAGGCCGATTATTTATTGAAGTGCACACCTACTTATGCTTACAATCAAATATTGACTCAGCCTCGGCGTCTTGCAGAGCATAGCAAAGGGTCGCCCACCGCGGGGCAGCTTTTTTCTCGTCGGCCTTTAATTACGCATTCTGCAGAACACCGGTTGCAATAAAAGCAAACCGTGCAAATGAAATTAATGTCCGACCTGAGGCCCGCCAATTATTTGTTTAGGAGCTCGTTCAGGTAAAAAATTAAATTTCTGGCGTTTCCTCTCCGGCTTTCGCGGTTTGACAACCTGCTAAATTGTTACCAAGTCATGTGCGAGATTATGTGCAGTTACCTCTCTCTCGGCGTACCTTGCCGACGTGTCTTTTGTGATTCACCTTTCAGCAATGTTTATCTCGCGAAACACGAGTTATTGGCTAAAATTGGCTGATTTTATCTCTTCCCGGAAAACATTTCATCATATGTATAAAACCGATGATGACTGTTAGGAAAAGTATATTTCTATGACATCATTTTTTCAATAATACTGCAGTTTAAAAGCGAATATGTAAGTTTATGTGTGCAGTACACTTATGCCTACACTGTAAGAAAGCGTTACACAACAAATTAATTCAATTCCAATTGCCACCAAATTTAAATTTATAATACCTTCATTAGTCGAGTTGTAGAAGTCTTAAGGGAAGGTCTAGGTTACAGAATGATCTGATTTGGAAAATTAACTAAAAGGCAAAGAAAACGTTTAGTGTATTTCTATTATACTTACCTACTTCAATTTATTACAGTGTAGGCTGCTCAGACATAATCACTCTAGGCTGTGAGAATCAAAAATCCGGCGAATTCGTTTAATTTAACAAACATAAAAACTAGAAATCTAGATAGCGCGACTGAAAGGCACCCCTCGGTGGAGGCAGGGGGTCGTAATAAAATTCGAATTTTATATCCCGTATCTAAACTACAGCACATATAAGCTGTTATCAGAGATTCTACAGCTATCCATCACCCTTCGTTTCGTGGCTTTCAATCCAGACCCCCTCGCAGAGCCCGGCCCTAACAAAAACCATCCCAGACCACTTAGAAACCTATCTTATCGCCATGCAGTATAATACGCAGTCTTATACATGATTAATATGGATTTTGCGATAAAAGGATTTTCCGCATGATACTAAACACTAAAAGCAATTGTAACAATTTTTCCATTTGCCCAGATTAATTACTTCATCAATATACCAAAAAGGTCTTTTCGTCGCCCTGGCTTGCTTCCGTGAGGGTAATTATACCAACGGTGGAGGCTCGCATAAATTTGTGTCCGTGCTAATCTACATGATTTATACATATACACAGCAATTCGGATAAAAAACTAGGGAAAAACATTTATCGCGGGTCGGTTAATGCTGCTATTTCATGTTGCTCACATGCATGTACGTGAGTGCCGATGATAATGAGAATTGTTATATGTGTATTTTAAATTATTACCTCAGCTTGGACGACGTTTCCAGCGATAGCACGTTCAGGTGCGGCCCTTTAACTAAAACTATGTAATACCAAAGATTCATTTATATTATTTCCTCTTTATCTGATGTGTTTTTGTTGCGAATGGTAAACAGATGCAATTTTCAATTTAACTCGACAAAAAATAAAACAATCGAACAAAATGCTTATTATATTCTTACGCATCAGAAAAAGGTGAAAATCACACTTTCCTTTCCTCTCTTGCATGAATAACATTATCTGCCAAGCCATATAAAGGAATTATTATAACACCATTGAAATTCTCGGCATGTTTTAAACATATAAAGCAGCAGCTAGCAGAAACCGGCGTTCAGCGCGGAGTTTCTCCGCCAAGTTCAAGTGAGCCTGGAATCTGGTAGAAAGAGTGGCATTATGAAGGCGCCGATATTTGAGTTCAAGT
This sequence comes from Quadriops clusia, assembly GCA_033557875.1. Classification (NCBI taxonomy): domain Eukaryota; kingdom Metazoa; phylum Arthropoda; class Insecta; order Coleoptera; family Hydrophilidae; genus Quadriops; species Quadriops clusia. The sequence continues at coordinate 3,209 of JAWQRP010002336.1, read as the reverse complement.
ACACGCCAAGACGTTATCTCTCGGCCAAGATTTTGATATTGTTCTGTTTTGTATGTATTTATACAAGCCCGGTATCGGGATTTCGGCGGCGGAAGGCCTCTAAGAACACTCACCGAGAGATATATGAACTGTTTTTTATTGGAGGGGGAATTTATTTCGCCTTTGTTGACGTCAGGATTGGGCTTGATTGCCTAAACTTTCTATCCCGAGATATTTTCCTTTTTCTTTCTTAAACTCCCCTTTATCCTTATCCTCTTAAACATAATCCGAAAATATTTTTTATTCCATCCTAGCATCCAATCAATCTTCGCCACAGTTTTCGTTTTCTAAAACAATCTGATATTATTAATATTTAAGAATAATTTCAATACATTATCGCACATTCCTACTTCTACTGTAAAAAAATGATTCAACAATTTAATATTAGTAGTCAAGATATAACATAGTTTTGTAATTTTTTTGCTAATGTCAGTAAATGTAATTTTACATGTGTATACATACTTAACTATTGGACTTGTATTGGAGTGGCAAACTGTTCGAAGTTTTTATGTAAACGTACCTACTATTTGTCCAGGTATATTTTTTTTGTAACATTTTACTCAATGTACTTTTACAAGAAAATAATCCGTTTATTTCCATACATGAAAATAAGTACTTATCTACACGTAGGAAGTACAGTCATTTGCTCTTAAAATGCTAATTTCCTACAACAACAATATATATGCTAAAGCACCCGAAGGTGACTTGTGTAAAAGAGCAGAAACCTAGTGCCCTTCAAAATAAACCGAATAGCACGGCTATAGTCTTTAATTCCATCCCAAACAACAAAATTTTTATTAGAATCAGTTATCGCTTGTCGCATTTTATGTGCAAATGACTATACATTTACTTAAATTTCTTACAATGTACGCAATATGTAGACAGGTATATAGGACTGTTACCCTCATTCCCGCATCATTATCATCAGCATACAGCGGAAATTCCTGCAACCCATTCAGCGCAAAACACATCATCAAAATTTATTCTAGAGTTTATGTATAGGAAGGTAACCGCACTGTAACTTCCCCGGCTTGGATTAATTGTTAACTCCAAAATAGTAATTCCAGAATGTATGTTAACTATTGTGGAGGCAAATGGTCGAGCTCGTTACTTCACAATTAGTAACAACACCCTGCGACATAATAACAAACGTTTAGATGATACGGGCTCACTTATCTGTATAATTTCGAATTTATTGTCGTGGTCTGCGTACGGAACTCATGCAGTAGACTCCAGAATGGAATGGCTTGTCCCTTATCTCGACTCTGTTATTGTCCTCATCTATTTTTGCCGTTATCGTCGTGGCTGCAATTAAAAACAATAGTCCCAAATTGATATAATTTAAAAAGAATTTACCATCGTCCCACTTGGGTTTTGAGCTTTGTGCGAGTACTTTCCTGCGAGTGGATTAAATTGCTTAACGAACTAAAAGAAACAAAATATGTACTAAACTCCTTAAACTTCTGAGAAAATATTTTGTACGTAGTATTCAGCTATTTATTAGGAAAAAGATGTTTATTTATAAATTATTATTATTTATAATTTACTAAATATCTAAACAACCATCACCAATTGTGATTGTTTTGCTCTGCGCTTAACTAATAACTCGGTTACAGTAATATGTAATTGCCAATTAATTTTTTTATCTAGCCAGTAATTGATACGAATTGGAAAACATGACTGCTCATTTAATAACATTTAAAACATGTTTATCAAATTGCGAGCGGCATTTTCAATTAATTAAAATATAGATCGGGTGAACTAAAATTTTACGCCCACCGTATTTCGTTATTGTTGCAAGCATTTTCAAACAATCGTCCCTCTGCTTCATTCTATATGCATTCTAGCTATATTTGCTCTGTATTTTTGTCCGCGTTCGGCTCCTTTATCAAAATGACTGCTTTGCGTTCTCATTTATTAAGGCCATTTTCAAGATTCCATAGGTACGAGAGGGTCAAGAACCTCCGTGCTACACGACGTCCTTAAACCGATCCTCAACCTGCGTGGTGATTTCTCAAACTTTAGTATCGCAAGTTTTATTGCTTCTGTGGGTAGTAAGCCATTGTGTGCATGAGCATTGTAATCTGATATTCCACTTTAACGCTGCATTTCCTGCATCATAAAACCGTTTTTAATTTCGTATTTCATTGTGCAAAGAAGCTACCCTCAGGCTCATTTGTACAGGCCTCCGATAACACGGCAACCTGGAGAACTCCTCCGCGGTAAATACCTAATGCACACACGTTTTATCCACTTTTATAACTCGCTAGGCATTATAGGAAATTGACTATGTGATATATCACTATAACCTTCTACGCTAGAATATGTGCTATTGTCTAAAAGAAAAAAGAGCATTCAATCATCATATACTGCATGCCATTCAATTATATGTAGCATTTAAATTGGTCGTACATTGCCTGCAGCTACCTGCCGATGTCGCAATTTTAGCAATTATAATATAGGTATGCACAATGTCGATACATAAGTATAGTCACATAAATAAATAAATACTGCGCATACGTGTTAATGGAACCTGTTTTCTACTTATTCCTTGAGCTTACGTCACGCATTAGTCTAACCACACAACACATAAACATCATTAGATGTGAAAATTTTATGCAAATCGCAAAATCAAAGAGACTGGAGAATGTTATTAGTCCGCTCATACAGCGCCGAGACATGTGTATGCAAATGTAGAAAAAGCACACAAAATGCTCCGAAATAGGTCAAGTTGGTCTTACTTCACAATTCGGCTTATCAAATGTCAGCGTGTCGCGACGCAAATAATACTGCTTTTGATTTATTTGCGATTGTAAACACGATTTTCTTGAACGACTGCATAACGTACGTTTATTGAAAGAAAAGAAGAAAAGCGCACATGACACGCAAATTTATTGTTTGGCTGTGAAGCTTTTCGTACGAATGACAATTTTTATTGAAGGACATACTTCCATGAAGAGCAAGACTTTGTTTAAAAACAGGTAATATTCTATAAAAGACCGTTCCTTTTATAATAGTTATTTATACACCGAGGGAGTTAGACAGTGTATTATTCCCGAGAATTTAAATTATGCCCGAGACGAGCGTAGCGAGTCGAGGGTATTATAAATTCGAGGGAATAATACTGCCTAACTCCTGAGTGTGTATACAAAACTTTTCTACTGAGCGTT